>MU692483.1:88444-116149 GCA_026770625.1 Nicotiana glauca
AAAAATAAAGATCAATTTTACTGATACGGCCTTTCAGCATTTCAAGGAGAAGATTTTAAGGTTGTGTCCGCTAATTGTTGGAAAATGACTCAGAGTGGCTGTTCTTGCAAAAAAGCCTTCTGGCGTCCTTTTTCGAGACATTCGGCTTATTTTTCAACAAGAATGGCGTCACCCGACTTATTGGATAAAAAATTAAAATTTTGGCATTTTTGCTACTTTTGCAAAAGGGTGGTTGGACCCGATGAGGGTTTCCTACTTATCTCACACTTTGTGAGAATCAAATCAGCGTAGTTCGGGCAAAAAGCAAATTCTTTTTCATTTTTGGCATTTCATAAGCAAAAAACAAGATTCTTTTTCATTTTAATGTTTGCATTTCATAATCAAATAAAGTAAACTAAAAAAAACTATTTTTTAAAAAAAAGACTTTTTTTTATTTATTTTTATTTTTCATGGCAAGACAAACTATTTTCCTTTTCTATTGTTTGAAAACAAGATAAAATAACGACTTTTTTTTTCCTTTTTTTTCAACAAACAAACAAATTAAAATAAAACCCTCTTTTTTTATATTTTTCTTTGCTTTTAGTAAACAAACTATATAAAAAAATAAAATATTTCCATTTTTTTTTCAATTTTGGCAGAGTTTCGACAGTATTTGGGTATCGTTTTTTTTTCTAAAACTAAACAATTACTGCTATTTCTCTCTTTTTCTCTTTTTCAATTTCACAAAATTTCAATGTTCAAAAGTCGGTCAGCATGCCGGCCCGAGACAGATAAATGCAACACGTAAAATGCATCATGATGGTCTTTTCATATCCGGTTACCTGTCCTAGACGGACCGAACCCCTGTGTTGAGTCCCCTAAGTTATACGTGATGCAAATAAACGTCCCTATTCTAAGTTCAGAACCTGGTTATGTGTCCTAGACTGTGTACTCGAGCGGACAACTCGAGTCGAGGAGGGGGCTACGTACCGGGGACCCGCGGGATCATCCGGCTTAGTAACTTATCCGGCCGCTTTCTTATTTCAGGGTATTGACACTAACAGAAACCAGTAAGAACATCCTCGGAGGTGAGAAAAGAAGGGTTTTCGACATAGTTTATATTTACAGTTCAACTAATATCAAAGTGGTAAAGCATTTATCACATTAAGCATGAACATGTAGGAAAATCGGATATAAACAAATACAACAATTATTCCAAGCTCGAATTCTTAAACCCTGAACTAAAGTTCTGGGTTTCTATTCCCCAGCAGAGTCGCCAGAGCTGTCACACCTTCTTTTTCGCTACTACACCCCGTGAAGGGTATAAAGGAGTTTTTCCAATTAAAGGACAATCAAAACGAGATTTATTATTAAAATTTAGAGTCGCCACTTGGGAGATTAATGCTGTCACAAGTCACCGGTTGAATCCTGAATCGAGGAAATTATGACTCTGTTAATAGTCCGCGAACCAGAAATCTGAGTAAGGAATTTTGTTAACCCGGGAGAGGTGTTAGGCATTCCCGGATTCTGTGGTTCTAGCATGGTCGCTCAGCTGTTGTATTTGATTTTATCTGATTTCAAAACATGTTCTAACTTATTTGCATTTTATTAGTAACCCGCTTTTTTTATATATTTATTTTTAATAAGAATTGTAACGTCGTGAAAACGTATCTCGAACCACGTCGCACCAGTGCACCCATGGCTTTTGACACATTTCGACTTCGCTGAGATTTGGATTTGAGTCACATAACTGTGCACCCGTATTTAGAAAGGTAATATTATTAAAATATGCGCATAAAGCAGCTACGAGTTTATTATATTTGGGGAAGACCATGAAATTCGCTAAATGATCCGCCCGAATTCTAAGCAATTATATAGCATTTATTGAGGGCCCCGCGATTTGTAATTTCGTTTGGCGAGGCTCGTCTCATTTATTATTTTAAGGTCAATCTAAAGTAAACTATATTATTCTACTCCATTTTTTTTCTCTAAAATAAAGGAAAGAATAGTAATTAATTATTGTTATATGGAAAATCTATGGCCTATTGTTTGAAATTCTACTGGTCCACTTTCAATTTCAGGCCCAAAACAGCACAGGCCAGGCGGTCTGCTCCGATTAAACCCATTAGACCTCAAAAGTAGAAGGTCCTGAGGTCGATTCTCAGAGTTGGACAGTCCAGGAGTTTATTTACAAATTAAAATTATACGCTTCATGAACTGGGCCGTCCACTTTAGCTCTGGCCCAAGTAATTTAACTGAATGACATTAGTGAAATCCAAAACAAGTTTTTGATAAAATAATCCAAACTTCCAACACTAAATCAGCCCGTGTTATTTATGCAGATCTTTAATATAATAAAAATACTGGACATTTTAGATCAGATTGGGAATAAATTCAAACTGATTTTCAATTTATGCAATTTTACACCTGCATTATTTTAGTTCCACTAACTTTCAACTAATACTGCATTCATACGTCCAAATTTACAAATCACTAACAACACATTCATATATTCATGATAGAATTTCAAATCACTTTAACAGTCTAATTAATTGAAACTAATGTCCAGTCTAATACTAGTTTTGAATCCAACAATTCATACAAAACAATTCGAGTGAACAAATTATGCTAACAGTGAAAAATACAAATACTACACAGTCATTTCAACAGGCAACTTCCAAGTGATAGAACAGTCAAAGAGGAACTTGAATCCAACTTCTATTTTAACTCAAACTCACAATTACACCAATTCTTCACAGTCATATGAGATCAGAAAGTGTACCTGGATATAGAAATGTAATCAACAGAAGGATAATGAATCAACTATAGCAAATAATCAGCAGCAACCAATAATAATCAATTTCCAGAAGTAGAACAATGAATCAGTCCAAATAATAGCCCAGAAATCCAGAAATTTTAAAAATCTAGGCAGGAATACCAACACAGACTCAACAGCAACTCGAATAACCCAATCTCAACAGGATGAATATCAATGAAACAGTAAATTTTTTTAGTTTTTCAGAGATTTTTCTGTTTTGTTTTTGGATTTTGTAAAGGTTTAAATTTCAAATTTGATATCTGAAATTGAGAGGAGAGTTTTGGAGGAAAATTTTTTTTTGAGGCTCAAAAACTTGTAAAACAAGTAAAAGGACTACCTATTTATAGATATAATTTGGAGGAAAATTCAAATTTTATTTTTTACACATTAGTCCCTAACTTATTCCTTTTTGACCCCTTATTTTATGACTTGTGCTACAAGTAAGTGCATCTATTTAGCTAAAATCTACACTAGAGTCCATTATAGAAGATTCTATACCCCTTACATTCCCTATTCTACCCCTACTTCATTTCAGAATTTACTATTCCTAATTAAACTACCCTTTTCCATTGCCCAAATTACCCTTTAACTAAGCTGAAATTACTACTAGCCTAATTTGATATGCCAAAAGTGCCCCTTTCTTCCCTCAAAATTACTACCCTTGCCTACCCCATCGGCTATATCCAAACAGGCTAAATGCCTTTAAAACTCAATACTACCAAACTAATCAATCAATCAACCCATAAACGACATAATTAACAAGAAATTAATTACTGAAATTTCAACTAATCCTTAATCATACTGCCAATGAACAAACTATAAACCAAAAATCCAATTAATTTCTAATTAACCCTAAATTAATACCTAACAAGTTGACTGATTAAAAGTAATTATAAAAATCAAATTAAATGACAGAATGACAGTTATCCTAAGAACATGCATCACTAATTAGTCCAATTTAACAGAATTTTCAGCAAGTAAAATCAGAAAACAAAAAAAGAAAAAATAATAAAAAATGGAATTAAAGGGTGGAAAAGACAACTTACTAACACAAAACTCCAGCCAACCATGATTGTTTGAATCCTCCAGGATTCTTGATCCGTAACATCCCTAATGGTGTGTTTTCCAAAAGAAAATACATTATTAGGGATATTACGGTCAAGAATCCCCAAGAATTGAATTAGGGTTCTTGACCAGAATATTTAAAAAGAATTTTTGAGGAATTACGGGCAGATTCGAAGGGAGATACTATGGGGGTTGGATAAAGGAGGTTTAGGCGAGCCTAAGGTGTTATTTTGGGAATTTTTGGCATACCTTGGGTCTTGGCCGGAAAAATTAAAATCAATATTCGAAGTTTTCCAGCAAGATTCGAAGGAAACTACAAGTGGGAATGAGAATAGGGTCTCATGAGGAAGCTATGGTATTTTTCTGGTGGTCATTGGAGTTAGTAGTGTTCGCCGGCGATAGGGTTCCGGTGAAGGAAATGGTATTATTCGAGGAGCTAGGGTGAGATTTGAAAGAAAATAGATATAGGGGTGGGAAGAGGAAGGGAAGAGGGTGTTGTGGTGTTAATCCGGCGGCCATCGGCGTAAGTAACGTTTCCCGCCGGTGAGGGTTCCGACGAGGTTGGCAAGAAGGCGGAGGATAGATACACTGAAGATGACATTATTTTTAGGGTTATGAAATAAATCCCAACAATTTTATTAGTTAAATGATATAACCTCTGGTCCGTTGGATGAAACAGATTGGAGGACTCAGATTTGCCGAGTTAAAACGACATCGTTTTGAAATAATAGGGCTGGACCGGGTGGGGACCGACCTGGGCTTGGAAGATGTGGGTAATTTTGGGCTAAATTTAGATGCCAATTGGCCTAATTTATGAGCAGCCCCCTTTTAATTTCCATTTCTTTGTTTTCTTCTTTGTATCTTGTTTATTGCTTTTATTTTTGTATTTTATCATTTTATATTGTATTTTTTGAATTTCATAGAGATGAAAAAAATAGAAATAAAACTTTAATCAAAACTAATTAATGGCCTAAAATTACTTTTAAAGCTATTTTGTAGCAATTTCCAATTAAAACAATAAAATGCTAACGTAAACTATTTTTTTGTCATTTTCTTCATATCCTATTCTAAAACAAATTAATCCCTAATTAATACTAAAACATGAAGTTAAAACCTAAATGCAAATGCGTATTTTTGTATTTTATATGAATTATCATGCACAAATAAAATGCAGCAATTATCAGAAAATGACACCAAAATGCACAAAAATTGTAAAAATAAAGAAAAATCATCTTGTTTGAATTTTTGGGAACAATTTCCTTAGGGAAAAAGTCACGTGCTCACAGACCCGATCGGCTAGGTCACCTTATTGGAGGCATTACTCGATTCTCATTTGTCAACACCTTCAAATCTTAATTCCACACATATCATAACAATTCTTGGGCACTCATGGCCACCATCATCACATCGTTTTCCCCTTTCCAACATTCGTTTTACAAGTTATGAACATAGACTCATATATAAAAGATAATTCAAGTTGCAATCACAAATAGTGAGCACATAGCTAGCATGAATAATTCTCTGTTTCAATGGCGGCTTATAGCCCAATATTTCAATACATAACCGTTCTTTTCATCATTATCTAATTATCAAGATTGGTATGTTATACACATTGAGGCACATCCGTCATGTAAACATGTAGATAATTGCAAATCAATTAACACACAAACAGAATCGAGACATTCACTAATACGACCTTACCACACGTTCGTAAGCCCAAACAGAGCTCGATTTCTAAAAAAGGGGGTTTTAGCCATACATACCTCAATAAAGCTTTTCCTTACTCTTTTACAAATTTCCGGAACTCTTAGCGCTTCGATCTATTGAGCAAGAATTACGAATTAAATCGAGAATTAGAGATGAAACTGAAGTTCTAGCTTGGTTCGAGCATATCATCAAACACTGAAGGTGCACTATGATCTTAGGCCCCTTTTTTTGAGGAATTTCTATCATTTTGTATCCCCAATTGCCTCTTTTTATTTTTTATTTTTTTAGTTTTACTACTTTCCAATACTCTATGGTGGTATGCATGCAAGAGATTCAATCTTATACCCATGAATTACTTCCCTGATGACCCCATATGGCTAAGTATACAAATATGAGCTGAGGTGATGGAGCCTTACCTCTTGGGATGAAGATTCAGGAGCCTTCACTTGATTTTCTTCATTGATTTAGCCCAATCTTATGAAGTAATTTGATGGGAGACTTTCCCTCTATAATAACCCTCTTCCTCTCTCTAGAAATGCTCAGAAGAATGCTCAAAATGAGCTATAACACCAGATATATCGATATGGTAGTCGGGTTAAAAATTAGAAAAATAGAGCACCAAGTCAAATATGCGGTCGCATTTGCGATCGCAGAGTTAATATGCGGTCCGCATAATGGACCGAAAACTGCTCCCCAAAAACTAAACATTCTGACTCAGTCTGTAGTAAGAATGCGGTCCACATTCATGTTCTACGGTCGCAAAGTGCACCGCAGAACTGACCCTCGCAAAAGTCAAAGGAAAATATGCGACGACTAGGCGTTCCGCATTTCGATTATGCGACCGTATTTTGACCGCATTACTGACTTCAATTTTAACCAACATTCTGCCTCACTCTGCAGCAGGTATGCGGTCCACATTTTAATTATGCGACAGCATTCTGGACCGCATTTCTTGCATTTTTCTGGAAACTTATTCTTGACTTTTTAATACATTATTCAATCCAAAAATGTCCGCGCCGCAGCGAGCTTGACACATGATCCTAAATTGGCACCACGAGATCCGGGTTTTTAGTAGGGATTTCACGGGGCCTTACATCCTCCCCCACTTAAGATCATTCGTCCTCGAATGAGGATTTTTGAAAATTAGTTGTCTTGAAAAACATGATATGCAGACTCTCAAGATTTTCACTAACTCCCATATTTTTAGAAACATTTCGCCAGAGTTTCCTTTGTATTATGGACATATCTACCTGTTAGAGAGCCCCCGAAACACATTTCCAAGAACCATTACACAACTCCTATCATCCCTACAACCGGTGTACAATTCATTTCCTCAACACTTGCATATATTCAATCACTTGATACATTCTTGCACATAGTTTGATTACTACAATGAATCCCATATGCTTTAACCTCTTTGATTCACTATACTCACGTAAATTAATCATTACCAACCTATACTATCATTAATCATTCACTTATTACCAGAGTTCTTACAAATCTTTCATTTACCAGAAAGGGTATGCACATGACTCAAATAATCACAACACATACAATTTTTGGTACAACTTGAAGAATTCCAAAAAGCATTTAGGGGAGATATGGGGTGCCTTTGCACCAAATGGAACATAACACCAGTTTGCTTAGAGATACAAATTCGCACGATCGCTACTAGATTTGTTCAAACATATGGGGATATTCTTCTTTCATTTCATCTTCGGCTTTCCAAGTGGCTTTCTCAACTTGATAAAGCACCACAATAATTATACATCGATGAAAAGGACCTCGGCATTGCAATTACTACTTTGTCACGATGATACCTGGGCATGGACCGTGCATTTTTAAATCATAACACCTAGAAGGTACCTTTCAAATCAAAACCAACTGCTATGCAATCAGGAGAAAATATTTTATCTTCACAATACTCTCGGTCTTCAATGGCCTCTTATATCAACAGACGTCGCTAGAATACATTCACACGAACAATTCCGACCCCTAAACTTAGTTAGCGAGGATAACAATTAGATATCTCACATAAGCTAACTATCACTATCTTCACCTTTGATAATTTACACCAAAATGATACATAATTGATCTCCGCTTACTTTCTTAGACATAGACATGTGAATTCACAGAATATATGGCAAGAGCCATGGGAACACTTCATACTCCTAGTGCGGCCTACTGTGGAATAAACTTATGCTACCTTTATTATCAACTCACATGCATATTCAGGGGAAAACATTGAAAATAGTCTGCTCACCCTCCAAACTCTAGGGCTCTAGGCAAACACTCCACTAAACCCATGATGACCTTCAACGATTACCCTAAGATGTGTTTTCATAAATTGACCATAAAATTACCTATCCAATATACATATGATCACACTGTGAAGCTCCATCTTTGACTCGTCTCAATTTACAATACCCAATGGATCTAATACAGTGAGGAACAACAGAGTTCACGATCAGACTGGAGTTATTCAGGAATCCATTAATGTGCTGAGCGGAGCATTTCATGAGGTTATATGCCAAGAGACATAGAAGGTTACTTCTAACAATACTGACGTGGTTAATTATTACGAGGACATCAATTTTTGGACAAATAAGTCATAGGGGTAACTCATACATTGGCAATAGGAACCACTAAGGAGGAATACTCGAGCACGTGAACCACTCATTTTCTAGAGTGTAGGGAAAAATCCGTTTATCAAGAATAAGACTACTCTGGCACCTTGAACGTGATACGGGTTTCAAAATATATGCTGTTGAATTGCACTCTTAACATTACTTGACACACGAAATCTATACCACAAGCCCGTGAGGATGAAGGGAAGTTAAACGCTTATGAGATTATCATATTTCAGCTTAACCCCTTCCTGAGAATTGATCACATACGAGGGAACTAAATATACTGCCAAAATTGTCTTTCCAATCGATATGCTCATGATATGTGCCAAAAATCTGAGGGTATCTAATCTCATCATTTTCTTAAGTAAAATCACATAGCTCGGACATCTAGATGTTGGGAAGAAATCATGCACTGGTTAGAGGCATTCTAATGGTTAACATGATGCTCCAGGGAGAAAAACAAATGACACTCCTATCCTCCCAGGGAGGTATAATACCAAGGGTAGCAAAACTATCCTCATATGGAACTGATATGGTCAATTATTCTAGAAGTCGAGTGAGCAGAAAGTCACGTAACCCAACCAATCCAGCCCATTTAAGACATTGGAAAAAAAGGTATACACTTTGGTTTGAAATCATGGCAATTGAATCTCGAACTTTAAGGAAAATTATTACTTTTGAAACCCAAGAGAGAAGCCCTCGTAGCCCTAGAAAATCAATAACAATGACGAGAGGTTAGTTAAAACCATTACGAGTTGGAATAGAACAAGGCCTCAAAGTGCCCACATGAATAAGTTTAAAAGAATGAGCAATCATAATGCATTTATAAGGAATAAGAGACCTTGATCATCTAGTAACAGGGACAAGCAAATCAGGTAAATGATCGTTAGAAGAGCATCTACAAGGAGTACCAGCATAGGTTATTGATTCTTAACAAAGGAATATGTCCCCACTCTTGATGCTATAAGACTTTCTACTTAGATGCCATGAAACATAAAATGAGAGTTATCAGATGAAAAGTGGATGGTAAGGTATCACGACTAAGAGCACCACTTGGAATCGACAAGCTTAAACAGAGTTGAAGACATTAGAAGTCTGTAGAAAGGGGGAAATTTACCCACTCCCAGGGCGCTTGTAGAGTACATAAAAGTTAGGTTAATTAAATCAGATCATATCGTTGGATAGCTAGTCGAGACATCGAGATAATATCGTATCAAAGATTACGGGTACATGACATACGATGCAAAACAACTGAAAAGAAAGGAAAAGAGCCTTATAGAAGTAACCTTTACATTGTAACCACTAGGAATGGTGGTAATATAAAGCGATTATAAGAAGCTACATTTTTTAAAGAAGGTCTCTCTCTAGGTAGTCACGTGATTTATAGCTCCAGAATTCAAAAATCCAATTATATTTAGCGACTTTACTTCATAATGAAGCTCTACAACACACCTTTATACAACAAGCTATTACGAGCCATATTGGGAGATGTTATAAGACATGACCGAGAGAAGGGATTTTACATGTGAATGTGTTTAAAGGTGTATTTCTCCCTGGTTAACCCAAAAGCTATAGGCGAGAGTTAGACTGATAAACAGATCGTTGTACTAGCACATGTTTAGATGATCCATTATCGAGAGGAGATCATTCAATCTTAGCAATTGCGACATGCTATCAACCCTTGATGAACTTGAAGTGATATGGGAACCTAATAAGACAGTATAGAATGATCATGGAGGGTTTGCTGATGCCTTAATGAGTTCTTCATAGATTTCAACTTGGGAACTACAAAGATGCTAATGAAAGACAGAAAAACACGAGAAACTGGCGTTGTGCTATAATAACCCCCAAAGGTGTGCTTGGTCTTGACGGAGAGCCTAGCAAGGGTTCTTACAAGACAGAAATTGTTACTATTAATCATAGAAGGATATGTTCTCTTATGGTTATCGAAAAAGTGTGGGAAAACTAGCACAATGAATTCACTAACTAAACAACACAATCAACACACGTTATGGAGGTGTAACAGGGAGATAACCATTTGTTATAAGTTGGACACGCTTCTGCTATATTAGCTCCCAACTGCAATATACGACCATGCCACGAGCAACTACAATACCAGGACGAGGTGAGCTACTTACTGCGGAATGTTCCAAGTGGACGCGAAAGTTATGGCAACGCATGATCTTCTTATGAAGTGGATGTGAGGATCTCAATTTTCAGAGAGACTTTATGCACACGGAGACCATTTCGATTTACATGCACTCTTGTGATAGGTGTTAAGTTATACCCTTATGTTACTAGGAATTGAGGAGCTTTCATGATGATATTCGCAAGAGAGTGGATTCACTATTCAAACCATTTAATCCATATACACAACTGAGTAAAATAGTGACTCGAGAAGGATCACAACGTTGGGATACTTTGCATGGAGCTTGACACCACATAGGAAAACTTTACATGCATAGGCTCAAGCGAGTAGATTTTGTCCAATTAAATAAAAAGATTCTGGAATAAATTCATCGGATATAATCCCTTGGTGAGAATTTAGGAAAATCGAATGGGAAGTATCAATAGTGTTATAACTCCATTCATAAACATACTTATAGAGCTCAGTTCCATAGGAGGTTATGAATAATAAAACTATGATTGGGAGACTTTATAAATAATACGTCCCATTCAAAGAGTCGATACACTAAATGTTTTATTATTCAACACCTTGTTAGGACCACATTTATGAGAACTTCTCAATATGGATGTACATATACAACGAGTAGCAATTCTAATTTGACTCACTTAACAATATTAGGTTGGTAGGGAAATAGCTTAATCGATACCCCTCGACTCCATATCTCTAACGTACGTAGGTTACATGCTGATATACCACATGATCTGATGGTGCAGAGATATTAATAAGGACAAGGACGCTCCCTTCTTAGCAATACATTTTGCCATCCTATCCATATCTCAATACATTCTCCTAACACGTCCTTGGGCAATCCACTCGGACTCAATGGTGGGATCAATCCCTCCCTATAAACTTCAAATTCGCGGATAATTGCATCAAGGTTCCCAATCCTAAGAATAAGACTTAGAGAGGAAATTAGCTCCCTAACTTGAGCTCTATTGTACGATTGGAGTATCAAAGAAGGGTGAAATTCCTTAATGTCTGAATAGCCTCCAACTTATAGATGTGGTCGACTTTACACCGATAAGAAGGACTCTACTAGACACGGCTCCGAGACATCCTAGGACACTTTAAAACCTTAGGCTCTGATAACAAGTTTGTCACGCCCCAAATTCCGAGGAGCGCGACCGGCGCTCAACCGAGTAAACCCGATTGAGCAAGCCTAGCAGGTTTCATGCATACTACCCAACCCAACTTATAATTAAATAAGGGATGGACTTCGATAATCAAATTCTATCAACATATAATTAATGATTTCCATTTCAGTTTCATTAGCAACATCATTTCGCCACTTTAAGGGTATTACAAGTTATAAACTTATATACATCATTGCCAAACATCAATATTTCTATTTTAATTTCCAATACCCGACGCTACCCACAACCTATCTATGGAGCCTCTAAATATAACCGAAGAATAATATAGAAATACCGGCAACAAGGCTCTAGCTATACCTTATACAAATACAGAAAAAAATAAGACTCTAGGAAGAACAACGACATAAGCCACGCAGGGCCTCGAGAGGAAATGGGCTCACCAATACAGCTGACGGAAAGCAGAGGAGGTGCTACTGCTGGTGGACTGGAGTGCCTGCTATAGATCCACCTACAGTCATAACACGAATGTAGCACCCCCGTCAAAAGGGACGTCAGTACATTTGAATTGTACTGGTATGTATAACTAAACACCATGTTACTAGAAAGAACTATCAAATGGATACAAGAAAATAATATGGGCAAATCAAAGAAGCAATTCATATAATCTTTCATACAATTTCCACAACATAGAATAGGGAATTTCTGTCACATGTTCACCACTGTTCCCATTACCACCGCCATCTCGAGTGGAGTCCGGTCACGATCCGACGGACTAGGTCACCTCATTGGAGGCATTACTCTCAAGCAATATTTTATTTCCTTTATTCGGAATTCAATATCAGCACATTACCACCATGTGTGCGGCATGGTGTCCGATCACGACCCGATTGGCTAGGTCATCTTATTGGAGGCATTACTCGATTCTCATTTGTCAACACCTTCAAATCTTAATTCCACACATATCATAACAATTCTTGGGCACTCATGGCCACCATCATCACATCATTTTCCCCTTTCCAACATTCGTTATACAAGTTATGAACATAGACTCATATATAAAAGATAATTCAAGTTGCAATCACAAATAGTGAGCACATAGATAAGAATAATTCTTTGTTTCAATGTCGGCTTATAGCCTAAATATTTCAATACATAACCGTTCTTTTCATCATTATCTAATTATCAAGATTGGTATGTTATACACATTGAGGCACATCCGTCAGGTAAACATGTAGATAATTGCAAATCAATTAACACACAACCATAATCGATACATTCACTAATACGACCTTACCACACGTTCGTAAGCCCAAACGGAGCTCGATTTCTAAAAAAAGGGGGTTTTAGCCATACATACCTCAATAAAGCTTTTTCTTACTCTTTTACCATGTTTCCGAAACTCTTAGCGCTTCGATCTATTGAGCAAGAATTACGAATTAAATCAAGAATTAGAGACAAAACTGAAGTTCTAGCTTAGTTCGAGCATATCATCAAAC
Source organism: Nicotiana glauca (assembly GCA_026770625.1). Lineage (NCBI taxonomy): Eukaryota > Viridiplantae > Streptophyta > Magnoliopsida > Solanales > Solanaceae > Nicotiana > Nicotiana glauca. The sequence continues at coordinate 101,422 of MU692483.1, forward strand.
ACTAAAGGTACACTATGACCTTAGGCCCCTTTTTGTGAGGAATTTCTATCATTTTGTATCCCCAATTGCCTTTTTTTTTAAATTTTACTACTTTCCAATACTCTATGGTAGTATGCATGCAAGAGATTCATTCTCATACCCATGAATTACTCCCCTAATGACACCATATGGCTAAGTATACAAATATGAGCTGAGGTGATGGAGTCTTACCTCTTGGGATGAAGATTCAGGAGCCTTCACTTGGTTTTCTTCAATGATTTATCCCAATCTTATGAATTAATTTGATGGTAGACTTTCCCTCTCTAAGAACCCTCTTCCTCTCTCTAGAAATGCTCAGAAAAATGCTCAAAATTAGCTATAATACCGGATATATCGATATGGAAGTCGGGTTAAAAATTAGAAAATTGGAGCCCCGAGTCAAATATGCGATCGCATTTGCGATCGCAGAGTTAACATGCGGTCCGCATAATGGACCGAAAACTGCTCCCCAAAAACTAAACATTCTGACTTAGTCTGCGGTAAGAATGCGGTTCGCATTCATGTTCTGTGATCGCAAAGTGCACCACAGAACTGACCCTCGCAAAAGTCAAAGTAAAATATGCGACGACTATGCGGTCCGCATTTCGATTATACGACCGCATTTTGACCGCATTACTGACTTCAATTTTAATCAATATTCTGCCTCACTCTGTGGCAGGTATGCGGTCCGCATTTCAATTATGCGATCGCATTCTGGACCGCATTTCTTGCATTTTTTTGGAAACTTATTCTTGACTTTTTAATACATTATTCAATCCAAAAAGGTCCGTGCCGCGGCAAGCCTGACACATGATCCTAACTTAGCACCAATCGCAAAGTGCACCACAGAACTGACCCTCGCAAAAGTCAAAGTAAAATATGCGACGACTATGCGGTCCGCATTTCGATTATACGACCGCATTTTGACCGCATTACTGACTTCAATTTTAATCAATATTCTGCCTCACTCTGCGGCAGGTATGCGGTCCGCATTTCAATTATGCGATCGCATTCTGGACCGCATTTCTTGTATTTTTCTGGAAACTTATTCTTGACTTTTTAATACATTATTCAATCCAAAAAGGTCCATGCCGCGTCAAGCCTGACACATGATCCTAACTTAGCACCACGGGATCTGGGTTTTTGAGTAGGGATTTCTCGGGGCCTTACATATATGTTTCATAAAAAGGGCAATGTGATTAAGTTCATGGCACTTCGGTAGTGTTGCGGCATTTTCTTGATAGGTCGACTGTTGATATCTGAGTGTGTTTGATGGCACAGGAGAATTTTAGAATATCTTCGAAGAATGACTGTGAGTTCTCATGTTCAGGCTATGTAGTGGTTGTGTATAGTGTGTATTGGTATCGTTAGCGGCTATTGGGATTAGAGGCCCGAGCGGGTCCTTCTTTGTTGGTATGATAGATTTTTTATATGATGCTGAGCTGTAGACTGGTTGTCGCAATTTGGGTTGTTCTATACTATTGTGCTATGGGCTATGTCGAAAAATGCCATCGGTTGCGTGGCGAGGTGCATCGGATTATGTTATAGCAGAGTGGTTGGTATTCCAAAGATCAGCGGATGGCTGGGAAGGATTGCTTTCCTTAATTGGGCCCTTGTGACGGATGTCAGTATAGAGGTTTCTACCAGTGATTGAGTTTCGGTATTGAGGGAATTTTCTTCGGATGCGTTCCTTGTGGTCAGGCATGTCGCCGGGCGAGATTGTGGATTTCAGTATTGATTTGGTGTTGGGAACCGTATCGTACGGCTCCAGCAAAAGTTAAAAAAAGAGGAAGGAACAGCTTCAGGCTTCTTGGCATTGAGTTCGTTGGCAGGCCGATGTGGCTACGTACTCAGATTGAGATGGCTTTGTTGGCACTGATATGTATTATTGAGAGATAGGTTTAATCTCTTGGTATTGAGCTTGTTAGTGATCTAGGGAGATCTATGAGATGCTTTTTTGGTGCTGTGAGGCGTTATGATTTTCGGATTGTGCTTGAGTTTTGTAGCTTATAACGTTATATGTAGATATTGTTATGTACTCGGTATTTTGTTATAATAAGCAAATTTGGCTCGATATGCATCTCCCTATGTGAGATATTTGTATGGATCGGGTGGCATGCCGCCACGGGTATGTTGTTTGGATCGGGTTGCACGCCGCAACAGTGTCATGTTGAGAATAGATTTCCATATGTTACTTGTATGCCTTGCTTTCTGGTTTCCGAGGAAAGACCGTATTGGGAGTTTCTCGGCAAATAGCGCATTGGTTGTGTCCTGTCAGGATTGAATGGTGTATATTACTTGCTTCACCGTGGGTGTGATGGATTGCTTGGTTTCAGACACCAAATTTGTGCGTGGCTGTCTATTTTTGAGCATGATTACTTGAGGTGCTTCATGTATGGCAAAGTTTGGATAGGATCGCGCGTTGTGGCAAGGCCACGTGAAGTTATGACCTTTCGAGGAGGATTCAGGTACTCCATTTCTATGATGTGAGATGGGGTCTCAGCTTTGTATTGTAATCGTACTGTTGAGCCTGGGGTACAACTCTTTTGTTTGAGTCATTTGTCATGATTTGAGTATGTTCAAACTGCCCATCATTGGTGCATGGATTATGCAAGTTGTGGCTTAGGCCTGTGCAAAGGTGTCCTATCACCAGAGTGGTGTGTTTGGTTAGAAGAGATCGTTGAAATCATTAATGTATACGATCGGATTTGATCTCGACTTGTTGAAAGGATAATATCGAGGTCCAGCTCGGAAGCTGCTGTGGTATTAGTCTAAATGGAAGAAATACCTTCATGGATGATTGGTCTGAGAAATGGTTATGGTTTACTGCACGTTTCATCATCGTTTGGCAGGATACGAAAGTGTTGGAGTGAAATTTTAGCTAATAAGAGGTTCCTATCGGTAATCGAGTATTAGAGGAAATTGCTGTGAATAGTGACTATCGTTTCGAGTGTTGGATTGTGTGATATATTGTATGATTTCACCTGAGGTTGCAAGCATGGTTTATTACAACTGGTTCGAGTTTATTCTGAATATTAACGTGAGGTTCTGATTTTGAGTATGATTTCGGAAGGCGCAATGTGGTTCTACGGTTTATGGCCAGATGGACTGTGAAATTTCAGCAGAGTTGTATTATCGGACCTATGTAAGATAGGGTGACGAGGGATCACCCCGGGTATATGCCTGGTAAGGTTGTTCAGTTCTTGGCTGGCTTCTAGCACAACTCTAGGTACGCTCGAGGACGAGCGTTTGTTCAAGTTAGGGAGGATGTGATGACCCCGCCCGTTGTCACATGAGTTACTGCCCTGTTTCCCCCATATTATGTTGCTCTATGTTTCAATATCAGTATTTGAATGGATCGGATAGAATTGAATTGGTTTTAGTTGGAAATGAGGCACTTAGCCTCCTAGAAGGAAGCTTAAGTTGAAAAAGTCAACCGGATGTTGACTATTGAGTTAGAGGGCTCGGATGTGATTTCCGGTGATTTGGTTAGCTTCGGGGGATAATTTTTAACTTAGGAGCGTGATCGGAAGTGATTTTGGAGACCCGACATAGAATTAGGCTTGAATTGGCGAAGTTAGAATTTTGGCGATATCTGGTTGATAGGTGAGATTTTGATCCGAGTGTCGGAATGGAATTTCGAGAGTTGCAGTAGCTCCATTAGGTGATTTTGGAAATGCGTGCAAAGTTTTAGGTGATTCGGAGGTGTTTATGTCAGGTTTTTGATCGAATGTGTAATTCAGAAGGTTTTAAGAAACTTAGGCTTTGATTTGATGAAAATTGAGGATTTTGATGTTAACGATGGCGTTTTGATGATTCGAGCAAGTTTGAATAAGGGAATAGATCATGTTTGTGCTTTTGGTTGAGGTCCCGGGGGCCTCGGGGTGAATTTGGGTGGTTGAACGGAGAGTTTTGAAGTTTGTTGCATGTTTAATGTTGCAGGTTTTGGTATTTTTGCACCTGCGGTTTTGGGACCGCAGGTGCGGTCTCGCAGAAGCTGTTGATAGGAGCGTAGAAGCGGAAATGGTGCTCAGGGCAGGTTCCACAGAAGCAGAATCCTGGCCGCTGAAGCGGGTCCGCAGGAGCGGATACTTTGCCGCAGAAGCAGTCTTGGACCTTTTTAGTTGAACTGCAGAAGCGGTGGATTGGACGCAAAAGCGATAACCGCGGGTGCGGTGTTCGAACCGCAGAAGCGGATATCTGGGCAGAATAATAACTTAAGTCTTCTTCACGAATTTTTGAAGGAGAAAACATTTGGGGCTTCGGACTTAGGCGATTTTTGGACGATTTTGAAGAGGGTTTCGAGAGTTCTCATCAAGTATGGATTCTTAGTCTTAGATTATGTTATTATGCTGTAAAAATATGGATTAACACCGAAAATCCTAGGGAATTAAGGTTAAAAATGGAGGTTAGGGCTTGAAATTTGAAAGAGTTTAAAACTAGTGATTTAAGGGTTCAAATGGACTCCAATTTTTGTGAATTTGGTATGTATGAACTTGTGGCGATATAAAGAAGTCGGTGATGTTAATTTTTTAACTTTTCGAGACGTGGGCCCAGGGCTCGTGTTTTGCCAACTTCGTGTTTTTGGGTGTTTTTCGAGTTCTTTCAATTGGGTTATGTCCCATTAGCTTATCATAACGTATTTCTAGTGGTTTTGGCATGATTCTATGCACGAGGAGGTTGATTTGCGAGGGAAGCACAAGGCGAGATAGGATTTCGGTCGGCTTGAGGTGAATAATGGTTATAAATGATGTACTGAAGGTTGGAAACCCCGTATTTGCACTATGAAGTGCTATCTTGAGATGAGATACGCGCTACATAATGAGCGTGGTGATGTTACTGTTGGGGATTCGGCATCGGTCTATCCCGATTCATGACTCTGCTGTACTTTTGACTGAGACTGAGTTAGTATCAGTATATTTTGGGCTAGTTGCCATGTTTGGGGCCTTGTGCCGATCTGTAGAATCCATAGGGAGCATGTTGGGTTAATTGACCTCACTCTACCTATTGAAATCTTACTCTCATTCATATTCTTAAATTGTAAAACATAATATGAACCGGTCTTAGCAATTTGCAATCTAAATGAGAAATACCTGGGGTTGGAAACCCTGTCTTAGCTGAGTGGGCCCGAGAGGCGAAGTCTATATTTACTGAGAGGGGTCAAGGACCCAATAGTGATGGTATTTGATATACACCGGATCGGGCTGCTCGCCGCAGCAGTTTATATATATACATGTATGGATCGGACTGCACGATGTAGTAGTATGTTATATGGATAGGACTACACGCCGCAGTGATATATTATATGGATCGAAATGCACGCCGCAGTGATACATTATATGGATCGGACAGCCTTCCGCAGTGATATATTATATGGATCAGACTGCACGCCGCAGTAGTATATTATATGGATCGGACTACAAGCTGCAGTGACATATTATATGGATCGGACTGCACGCCGCGGTGACATATTATATGGATCGGACTGCAAGCCGCAGTAGTATATTATATGGATTGGACTGCACGCCGCAGTAGTGTATTATATGGATCGGACTACACGCCGCAGTGATATATTATATGGATCGGACTGCACGCTGCAGTGATATATTATGTGGATCGGACTGCACGCTGCAGTATTATAGTGCTTGTGCTACAGGAGCCCCTCCGGAGTCTGCACACACCCCCCAGTGAGCGCAATCGACTATTATTATTGGATCAGGCTGCGCGCTGCAGTGATATATATATTATTATTGGATCGGGCTGCGCGCCGCAGCAGTATAAGTAAATATTGGATCGGGCTGCGCGCCACATCAGTGTTGGTAATTTGCCGGACTTTTGAGAGATTTTCACCTGTTTTCCCTGCTTAGCTGTTGTTTACTGCCTTTACTGTTGGTTATAGAACTGTGTAGTGTTTCTACGAGAATTCTTAATTCCAGTTGTTATTTATTACTATTACTCAGTGAGTTGGAGTACTCACTTTACTCCCTGCAACTCGCGTGCAGATGCAGGTATTGTCCACCCGGTAGCGGGTTTTGAGCTGGTTGACGGCGTTGCTATTGTAGCGGATCAAGGTGACCGCCAGCGTTCGCGGCACCAGACTTATGTTTTAGATTCCGGATTTCATTTTATGTATATTTGGCCCTGTAGTTGTGTTCCTACTTCTTAGATGGTCGTGACTTGTGACACCCCGATTTTGGGTAGAGTTGGGATGGTTTCCCCTGTTTTATCACATTTATTCCGCACTTGTGATTATATTATCCATGTTTTAGACTTATTCATGCTAAGTAACTGTTAAAAGAGGTATTGTTGTTTCTGTTGGCTGGCCCTGTCTTCACGAGAGGCGCCATCACGACCGGGTTTGGGAATTGGGTCGTGACAGGGTAATGGCTAGAAATTATCTCGAGAAGAAGGTGTTAGGCACGCCTCAAGATACACTAGTGTGGTTCCTGGCCATGCTATGTTATGACTTTAAATGTATACAACAAATAAACATACAAAACAACTTTCACGTAACAATTGCAAACAAAGAAAAGTGTAAAAGTTAAACATGCTGAAGTTTGGTAATAGGAAAATTTATAATTATTTAAAAAATACACAAATACAAAAAATGGGGGCCAAATAGTTGGTATAAATAATCAAACAAAAGAAAGAAATGGGGCAGAAATTTGGAAAAAGAAACAGGACTGAAAATTAAATAATTGAAAGAGATTTTAAATGACTAAAGTAAAGGACGAGGATTAAAAAGAACTAAAAACTGGCAGTTTCAAAAAATTCTGAAAAAAAGAAGTAAACACATAAAGAGGGAGGGGATCCTAGGTTTATAAATAACATGGATCACCCCACGCAACACCTGGGAACCATTTATACACGTGGTGTTATCGCATGATCATCATATACATATCTAACCTTACCCACCCCGTTAAGGTACTAAATCACGGAATGGTCTCGTTACTTATTACATTCTACTACCCGCCGCAATCCTATCAGTCCCGGAGACATTTGGGACTACTAACCCTAAAAAGGGAAGGAGTTGGTGAACTCCTTTTTAGATTTTAAAAGGATAAAAGTCTATGGCGACAAACAAAACACATAATGCAGTTAGGGGAAACACAAAGCATATTAAAGGCTCAAACAGGCCTCCTCATTTTGAGAAACACATTGCTTAACATGTCTTACACATACTGATTTGGTCTGAATTAAATTAAGGAATATGATAGGTTGATATACCACATATTTCCAAGATATGGAGTCCAAATTAGTCCTGCTTAGATGTAGTTGTCAAAAAACGGACATAGTTGATTAATTACTTAACTATTTGCCTATGTGTTAAACGAGACCTATAGGCATGATATCTATTAATGGAGGAATAAATTGATTGCAAAAAAAAAGCATTGTTGGTTGTAAGCTCTGCGAGTGTTAAACAAATTACCACTAATTTTAAACTTAGGAGTGAATGGGCGATTCAGATTTAGTTGACAGCTCCTATAGGCATGCTCTGTAGGCGTCACTGATTTTATCGTTGTCATTGTCGTGCAGAGATCCTATCGGCAGGTCATCTATATGCAATTGGTTATTTTAACTCCTATAAGCAGATTCACCTAGTGACATGTCACGCCCCAAAATCCGAGGAGCGCGATCGGCGCTCAACCGAGTAAACCCGACCGAGCAAGCCTGTTAGGTCTCATTCTACCCAAACTAACTCATGAATAAATAGGAGATGGACTCCAATAATCACATTCTATCAACGTATAATTAACGATTTCCATTTCATTTTCATTGGCAACTTCATTCGCCACTTTAAAGGTATTACAAGTTATATAGATCATTGCCAAACATCAATATTTCTATTTTAATTTCCAATACCCGACACTACCCACAACCTGTCTACAGGGCCTCTAAATATAACTAAAGAATAATACAGAAATGTTGGCAACAAGGTTCTGGCTATACCTTACACAAATACAAAAAAAATACGACTCCGTAAAGAAACAGCGGCATAAGCCACGTAGGGCCCCAAGGGGAAAGGGGCTCACCAATACAGCTGACGAAAAATGGAGGAGGTGCTACTGCCGATGGACTGCAGTGCCTGCTATAGAACCACCTACAATCATAACACGAATGTAGCGCCCCCGAAAAAAGGGACGTCCGTACATTTGAATTGTACTGGTATGTATAACTAAACACCATTTTTAGTAGAAAGAACTATCATACAGGTACAGGTAAATAACATGGCATATCAAAGATGCAATTCATATAACCTTTCATACAATTTTCAAAAACTTAGATTAGAGCATTTCCGTCACATGTCCACCACTGTTCTCAATACCACCGCTATCTAGAGTGAAGTCCGGTCACGACCCGACCAGCTAAGTCACCTTATTGGAGGCATTACTCTCAATCAATATTTCATTTCCCTTATCCGGAATTCAATATCAGCACATTACCACCATGTGTGCGGCATGGTGTCCGATCACGACCCGATCGGCTATGTCACCTCATTAGAGACATTACTCCATTCTCATTAGTGAACACCTTCAAATATTTATTCCACACATAACATAACAATTCCTGGGCACTCATGGCCACCATCATCACATCGTTTTCCATTTTCAATATTCGTTTTACAAGTTGTGATCATAGACACATATATCAAAGATAATTCGAGTTGCAATCATAGGTAAGTGAGCACATAGCTAGCATGCATAATTCTTTGTTTCGATGTTGGCTTATAGCCCAAGTATTTCAACACATAACTATACTTTTTCATCATTCCCTAATTATCAATATTGGTACATTATTCACATTGCGGCACATCCTTCACTAATATGTATAAATATATGCAAATCAATTAATGCGTAATAACAATCAATACACTAGCCAATTCAACTCTTACCGTACTTTCGTAAATGACAACGGAGCTCAATTTCTAATAAAAAGGGGGTTTTAGCCATACATACCTCAATAAAGCTTTCCTTACACTTTTACAAATTTCCGCAACTCTTAGCACTTCGATCTATTGAGTAAGAATTACAAATTAAATCAAGAATTAGAGATGAGAGTGAGACTCTAGGTTGGTTCAAGCATATTGACAAACCTTAGAGGTGCAATGTGATCTTAAGCCCCTTGTTGAGAGCAATTTATATCCTTTTGTACCCCTCTTTAATTCACCACCTCCCACTACTATAAGGTTTGATATGCATGCAAGGAATCCATTGTTATACCTATGAATCACCTCACTAGTGACCCCTTATATTTGAGAATAAAACAAATAAGAGTTCAGGTGATGAAGTCTTACCTCTTGAGATGAAGGTCTAGGGGTCTTTACTTGATTTTCTTCAAGGATTTAGAAATATCTAATGGAGTAATTGATAGGGAGACTTTGCCTCTCTAAGATCCCTCTCTCTCCCTCTAGAAATTATTAGAAAGATGCTTAAAAAGAGCTATAACACCGGATATATCGATAGGGAGGTCGGGTTAAAAATTAGAAAATTGGAGTCCCAAGTCTAATATGCGATCGCAGAGCAAAAATGCGGTCCGCATAATGAACCGCAAAATGCTTCCCAGAAACTGGACACTCTGACTCAGTTTGCGATAAGAATGCGGTCTGCATACACGTTCTGCGGTCGCAAAGTGCACCGCAGAACTGACCCTCAAAAAATTCAAAGGAAAATATGCGACGGCTATACGGTCCGTATTTCGATTATGCGACCGCATTTTCGACCGCATAGCTGACTTCAATTTTAACCAACATTCTGATTAACTCCACGACAGATATGCTGTCCGCATACCTGATTTTTGGCCGCATTCTGGACCGCATTTCTTGCATTTTTCTGGAAACTTATTGTTGACTTTTTAATGCATTATTCAATCCAACTTGGCACCACGGGATCCGGGTCTTCGAGTAGGTAATTCACGGGGCCTTACATCCTCCCCCACTTAAGATCATTCGTCCTCGAATGAGGATCGAAGTTCTCTTATTAAAAGTCTTAGTGAAATCTTCTCCTCTTCACAACCCGAAACAGGTTGACAGTCCCCAAATTTTGCTAACTCCCTAGATTTCCGAAAATTTCGCCAGAGTTTCCATTGTAATTTGGACATTACCACCTGTCAGAGAGCCCCTAAAACATATTTCCAAGCACCATTACACAATTCCTATCATGTCTACAAATGGTATACAATTCATTACCCCCAACAATTGCAAGTACTCAATCACTTGCTACATTCTCCACATAAATTAGTTACTTCAATGAGTCCCATATAAGTTAACTGTTTCATCATACTACATGCATTTTAATTAATCATTACCATCTGCATTAGAATTAGTTATTTACTTATCACATAAGTCCCTATAAACTTTCATTTACCAAAGAGAGTTTTGCATGACTTAGACAATCACAACACATAACATTCTTACATCACTAGAGGGATTGAAATAATAAAGCATTTAGGGGAGATATGGGGTGTATTTGCACCAAATGGAACACAACACTAGTTTACTTAGAGATAAGAGTTCGCACGATCACTACTAGACTTGTTCGAACATATGGGGATATTTTTTTTTCATTTCATCTTCCGCTTCCCATGTGGCTTCCACAACTCGATAAAGCACCACAATATTTATATATCGATGACAAGAACCTCAATATTACAAACACTACTTTATCACGATGATACCTGGGCATGGACTGCACACATAAAAACCAACTGCTAAGCAATCAAGAGAAAATATTTTATTTCCACAACACTCTCGGCCTTCAATGGCCTCTTATATCTACCGACTTCTCCAGAACACATTCACGGTAGCAATTTTGACCCCTAAACTTGCTTAACAAGGATAACAAGTAGTTATTTTGCATAAGCTAACTATTTATTAACTTCACCTTCATTAATTCCACCGGTATGATACACAATTGATCTCCACCCACTTTCTTGGACATAGACATGTGGATCCACAAAATATATGGCGAACAACCATGGGGACACTTCATACTCCAAGTGCGGCCTACTGTGGAATAAACTTATGCTACCTTTATTATCAACTCACATGCATATTCAGGGGAAAACATTGAGAATAGCCTGCTCACCCTCCAAACTCTAAGTCTCTAGGCGAACACTCCACTAAACCCATGATGACCTTCAACGATTACCCTAAGATGTGTTATCATAAAATGACCATAAAATTACCTATCCAATATACATATGATCACACTGTGAAGCTCCATCTTTGACTCGTCTCAATTTACAATACCCAATGGATCTAATACAGCGAGTAACAACAGAGTTCAAGATCGAGCTGGAGTTATTCAGGAATCTATTAATGTGCTGAGCAGAGCATTTCATGAGGTTATATGCTAAGAGACACAGAAGGTTACTACTAACAATACTGACGTGGTTAATTATTATGAGGACATCAATTATTAGACAAATAAGTCATAGGGGTAACTCGTACATTGGCAGTAGGAACCCACTAATGAGGAATACTCGAGTACGTGAACCACTCATTTTCTAGAGTGTAGGAAAAATCCATTTATCAAGAACAAGAATACCCTGGCACCTTGAATGTGATACAAGTTTCAAAATACATGCAGTTGAATTACACTCTTAACATTACTTGACACACGAAATCTATGCCTTAAGCCCGTGAGGATGAAAAGAAGTTGAACGCTTATGAGATTATCATATTTTAGACAGCTTAACCCCTTCCTGAGAATTGATCATATACGAGGGAACTAAAGATACGGCCAAACTTGTCTTTCAAATCGATATGCTCATGATATGTGCAAAAATCCGAGGGCATCTAATCTCATCCTTTTCTCAAGTAAAACCACATAGCTTGGACATCTAAATGTTGGGATGAAATCATGTACTGGTTAGAGGCATTCTAATGGTTAACATGATGCTCCAGGGAGAAAGACAAATGACACTCCTATCGTCCCAAGGAGGTGTAATACCAAGGGTAGCAAAACTATCCTCACATGAAACTGATATAGTCAATTATTCTAAAAGTCAAGTGAGAATATAGCCACATAACCCAACCAACCCGACCCATTTAAGACTTTGGAAAAAGGTATACACTTTGGTTTGAAATCATGGCAATTGAATCTCGAACTTTAAGGAAAATCATTACTTTTGAATCCCATGAGACAAGCCTTCGTAGTCCTAGAAAATCAATAACAATGATGAGAAGGTACTTAAAACCATTACGAGTTGGATAGAACAAGGCCTCAAAGTGCCCGCATGGATAAGTTTAAAAGAATGAGCCGTCGTAATGCATTTATCAGGAATAAGCAACCAAGGTTATCTTGTCATAGGGACAAGCAGAGCAGATAAATGATCGTTAGAAGAGCATCTACAAGGAGTACCAATATTATTTATTTATTCTAACAAAAGGAATATGTCCCCACCCTTGCTGCTATAAGACTTTCTCTTTTGATGCCATGAAGCATAAAATGAGTTTTTTTGACAATGAGAGTTATCAGATGAAAATAGATGGCAAGGAGGCACAACTAAGAGCTGGAATCGACAAGCTTAAACAGAGTTGAAGATATTAGAAATCTGTAGAAAAGGGGAAATTTACCCACTCTCAGGGTGCTTGTAGAGTACATAAAAGTAAGGTTAATTAAATCAGATTATATCGTTGGATAACTAGTTGATACATCGAGATAATATCGCATCGAAGATTACGGGTAAACAGCACATGATGCAAGACAAATGAAAAGAAAGGGAAAGAGCCTTATGGAAGAAACCTTTACATTGTAACCACTAGGAACAGTGGTAATATAAAGCGATTATAAGAGGCTACATTTTTTTTTGAAAGAAGGTCTTTCTATGTAGTCACGTGATGTATAGCTCCAGAATTCAAAAATCAAATTACATTTAGCAACTCTACTTCATAATGAAGCACTACAACACACTTCTATACAACTAGCTATTACGAGCCATATTGGGAGATGTTATAAGGCATGACCGAGAGAAAGGCTTTTACATATGAATGTGTTACTAAGTGTATTTCTCTTTCGTCAACCCAAAACCAATAGGCGAGAGTTAGACTGATAAGCAGATCGTTGGACTAGCATATGTGTAGATAATGCATTATCGAGAGGAGATCATTCGATCTCAGCAATTGCAACATGCTATGAACCCTTGATGAGCTTGAAGTGATATGGAAACCCAATGAGGTAGTATAGAATAATCATGGAGGGTTTGCTGATGTTCTTAATGAGTTCTTCATAGATTTTTAACTTGAGATCTACGCAGATGCTAATGAGAAGACAAAAAAAACATGAGAAACTAGTGTTGTGCTATAATAACCCCCAAAGGCGTGCTTGGTATTGACGGAGAGCCTAGAAAGGGTCCTTACGAGACAGAAAGTGTTACAATGACTCATATAAGGATATGTTCTCTCATGGTTATCGAACAAGTGTGGGAAAACTTGCACAATGAATTCACTAACTAAAGAGCAAAATTAACACATGTTATGGAGGTGTAAAGAGGAGATAAACATTTGTTATAAGCTGGACACGCTTCTGCTATATTAGCTCCCAACTGCAATATGCGACCATGCCACAAGCAACCACAATACCATGACAAGGTGATCTACTTACTGCAGGATGTCCCAAGTGGACACGAAAGTTATAGCGACACATGATCTTCCTATGACGTGGATGTGCAGGTCTCAATTTTTTAGAGAGACTTTATATTCATGCACACGGTGACCATTTCGACTAGCATGCACTCATGAGAGGTGTTAAGGTACACTCTTACGTTACTAGGTAGTGAGAAGCTTCCATGTTGGTATTCGCAAGAGAGTAGATTGATTGTTCAAATCATATAAGCCATATACACAACTGAGTAAAAGAGTGACTCGAGAAGGATCGCAATGCTGGGATGCTTCGCATGGAACTTGGCACCACATAGGTAAATTTTACGACGGTGCATGTAGAGGCACAAGAGAGTAGATTTTGTCTAATAAAATAAAATGATTCTGTATGAATTTCATCGGATATAGTACCTTGGTGAGAATTTAGGAAAAGCAAGTGGGAAATATCTGTAAGGCCCCATTAAATCCCTACTCGAAAACCCCGATCTCGTGGTGCCAAGTTAGGAATATGTATTAGAAATTAATAAATATGCTTCGCAGTGAGCTTGCTCGCCGCGCGCGCGGACCTTTTTAGATTGAATAATGCAGTAAAAAGTCAAGAATAAGTTTCCAGAAAAATGCAAGAAATGCGGTCCAGAATGCGGTCGCATAATCGAAATGCGGACCGCATACTTGCCGCAGAGTAAGGCAGAATGTTGGTTAAAATTGAAGTCAGTTATGCGGTCGAAATGCGGTTGCATAATCAAAATGCGGACCGCATAGTCGTCGCATATTTTCCTTTGAATTTTGCGAGGGTCGGTTCTGCGGTGCACTTTGCGATCGTAGAACATGAATACGAACCGCATTCTTACCGCAGATTGAGTCAGAATGTTTAGTTTTTGGGGAGCATTCTGCGGTCCATTATGCGGACCGCATGTTTACTCTGCGATTGCAAATGCGACCGCATACTTGACTCGGGGCTTCAATTTTCTAATTTTATAACCCGACCCCATGTCGATATATTACACCCTATACTTCATTTTAGGTTGATTTTCGGATACATTTAGAGAGAGAGAAGGGGTCCTAGAGGGAGAAGGGGTTCTTCATCAATATTTCTCCTAAAGATCTTGC
>MU692486.1:3583-51223 GCA_026770625.1 Nicotiana glauca
CGTTCGAATTAGTATCCTATTGGCATATTGGGGCATCATATGCGGCTTTTGATTATATCTGAGGTGGCTTATTGCCTGGGCAGTTCGTAAAGGGTGAGACGAGACCATTGAATTCGAGATCAGTGTAATCTGAGTATATAAAGTAAATTAAGGGTCTAAGACCATTGTCTGGTTCAAAATGAGGTGATAGTTCTTGCCAGAAGTATAGACCCAATGAATTGTTGATTCGGCGGTGTTATGAATTTATACAGATCTTATCCGTCGTGTCGGTATTGTAAGAATTTGAACAAGACCTATGTATGTCATGTAGAGCATGGGATGTGTAATAATTTTTCTTCTAGAGGGGATCAATGGAAGTGCATGACTAATTGAGTACGTAAACGTTCCTGCTTCGGAAGGGGAGGTGAAGTCCTCATGTTACCTTAGGATGATATGGTATATGCGATACATTGTGAAGGATTTAAAATTGCGTGTGTAAGGTTATGGTTCAGTTTTGAATGGAAATTCATAACATTCTTAGGCAGTACAGGCAGCTTTAGGTGATTAGAGAAATGAGCTTCAGATGATTAGGGTGAATGATCTTCAAATGATTAAGGAAATTGTATATCTAATCATAGTGATTTGTAGAGGTTATATGTTTTAGAAAAAGGCAAATGTGATTAAGTTGATGGTACTTCAATAGTATTGCGGAACTTTTAAGGCTGGATAGACTGCTGGTCTTCGAGTTGTTTGTATGGCACATGGAAATTTTAGAGTATTTATCGTGGAATGAATGGGTGTTAAAGGTGTGCATGTATTCACACAGTGGAAATTGGGGTCAGGTATGATGATGCGTGTGCTATATGGAGTTGGAGACTGAGTGTTCTCATGTACAGGCTATATTGTGGTTGTGGACCGTGTGTGTCAATACTGTTTAGCAGCTATCAGGATTTGAAGGCTCGAGGCGATATTTACTTGCTGGTATGTTAGATTTAGTATGTGATGTCAGAATTTAGACTGCTTGTCTAAGCGTCGGGCAATTCTGAACTATTGTGCCATGGGCTATGCCGAAAATTCCACAGGTTGAGTGGCGAGGTGAGTTGGATTATGTTATATCAGGTTTAAACGTGGTATGTGTTATTTGTTTCACCGTGGGTGTAATGATTTGCTCTGGTTTCAGCCAACAATTGAGCACGGTTGTCGATTTCAAGCATAGTGACTTGAGGTGTATCATGTGGAGTAGTATTTGGATAAGATCGCGCGTTGCAGCAAAGCTGTGTGGAAATATGACCTTGCGGGTCAAATTTGTGTATCCTATTTCTATGATGTGAGACAGGGTCTTAGCCTTGTGTTGTGGCAGTACTAGTGAGTTTGAGGTACAACCCTCTCAGTTGAGTCATTTTCATGATTTGAGTATGTTTGGACCGTTTCTTATTGGTGCGCATATTATGCAAGTTGTGTCTTAGGCCTGTATTAAGGTGTCATATCACCAGAGTGGTGTGTTGGATTCGAGGTTATCGTTGGGGTCATGGAGGAATATGAACAGATTTGATTTCGTCTTGTTAGAAGGATAATAGCAAGGTTCGGCTCGGAAATCTGTTGTGGTATTAGTCAAAAGAGGAGTGGCTTCATAATTGGTTGATCTGAGAAATGATTATGGTTTGCTGCGTGTCTCATTTATCGTTGGTAGTATATGAAAGTGTTGGAATAGGACTTTAGCTAATAAGGGATTTTTTATCGGTATTTGGTTGTTGTGGGCAACTGCTGTGAATAGAAGTTATCGTTTCGAGTGCTTGGATTATGCGGCATATCATATGATTTCACCCGAGGTTGCAGGTATGGGTTGTTACAGCTGGTTCGAGACTATTCAAGTATAGGTGTGAGGTTTTGATCATATTGATGGTTTCAGAAGTAAAAAGGTAGTTCTATGATTTATGGGCTAGACTGGATTGTGTAAATTCGATTTAAATGTGTTATCGGACCTATATGAGATAGGGTAATGTGGGATCACCCCGGGTATATGCTTAATAAGGTTATTCAGCTATTTGTTGGCTTCTAGGATGACTCTGGGTACGCTCGACGACGAACGTTTGTTTAAGTTGGGGAGAATGTGACGACCCGACCCGTCGTCTCGTGACTTACTACCCCGTTCTTCCTATTTTCTGCTTTCTTATGTTTTATTATCGGTATTGGCTGCGTTAGAATTTAATTGGAGTGATTTTATTAAGAAATGAGACACTTAGTCTCTTTTATGAAGGCTTAAGTTGGAAAAGTCAACCGGATGTTGACTTGTGAGTTAGAGGGCTTGGAATTTAATTCCGATGATTCGGTAAGCTCCGGGTGATGATTTAAGTCTTAGGAGCGCAATCGAAAGTAATTTTGGAGGTCCGATGAAGAAGTTAGCCTATTTTGGCGAAGTTAGTATTTTGGCGATTTCCGGTTGATAGGTGATATTTTTATCCGGGAGTCATAATGGAATTCTGAGAGTTTCAGTAGCTTCGTTAGGTGATTTTGGACTTGTGCGCAAAATTTCAGTTGATTCGGAGGTGTATAGGTCGGGTTTTTGATTGAATGCAAGTTTTGGAAGTTTTAGTTTAACTTAAGCTTTGATTTGATGAAATTTGGTGACTTTGATGTTAACGATAGTGTTTTGATGGTTCGAGCAAGTTTGAATGAGGTATTAAAACATATCTGTACTTTTTGTTGTTTTGAGCATAAACATGTAATGATCCAAAGGTCCATTTTTAGTTCTAGAGATCGATATTTGATTTCGAAACTTCCAGAATTTAAATCATGAATTATAGGACTGGTCTGGAAAGTTTGGTCTAATTTCATCAAGTCGCGATTGGGTTTTTGACACGAAATATGAGTTAATTGTTTAACGAGCGAAATGGCTATTGAACAGAGTAAATGAGGTCTGAATCAAGTTTCGATTGAAGAGATGTGTTCGTATTATTATTTGTGACTCATAGGAACAAGAAGCATCGAATTCCGAGCTCGTATGATGGAGTTAGAGCCTTTTTAGTGAAAAGAAAAGCTGCTGCAATTTTCTGGGCAATTTCTGCATTTTTCGTACGTGTGAACAGTGATCGCACTTGCGTGAACAGTACCCGTGTACAGTACCGTATATAATATACATGAACAGTGCTAGTAAACAGTACCATAAACAATGCCATGCACAGTACCCCGTGAACAGTGTAGTGTGAACAGTACCCGCACGCGTGAATAGTGCCCCAAAAATTTCTTGGCAGTTAAAGGACGAGCAACACTATTTTTTCCATTTTTTTTGAGTTTCAAACTCGGATTTTGGGTAATTTTGAGCGAGAAATCGCGAAAAAACTTGGGGTAAGTATTCTTGACTCTCTTGTGATTATATTCAATGAACAAACCTTCATTTTTGGCTTTAGATTATTGATATTTGAAGAGAAATGGAGGAATTTTCTAAAATTTCATAAAGTTGAGTTATTATGATTTGAAAGCCAATCCGATGTCGGATTTTGGTAAAATTTATATGGTTGGACTCGTTGTTGGATGGGGGTTCATATTTCGTAATTTTTAACGGGTTCCGAGATATGGGCCCCACGGACGAATTTTAGTGCAATTTCAGATTTTTTATGGAAAATGTAGAATTTCATATGGAATTAATTCCTCTAATTAGTATTGACTGAATTGAATTAACTGTGGCTAGATTCGGATCGATTGGAGAACGATTCGAGGGGAAAAGGCATTTCGGAGTAGGATTTCGCTCGGATTGAGGTTAGTAATGATTTTAAATGATGTCCTGAGGGTTTGAAACCCCGGATTGCACAACGTAGTGCTATGTTGAGGTGAGACACGCGTTGTATGATGAGCGCGGGGTCATTTACTATTGGGGATTTTGACTTGGTCCATCCCGATTGATATTTTACCGCGTGTTTGACAAGGACTTGTTTTTTTTCACAATGATTTAGGCTTATTGCCATACTTGGGCTTCGTACCAATTATTTGAAATCTTTTGTGCATTTCCATCACTATTTTCCTCACTAATTGAAATATTATTTGAACTCAGTCCAATTGAATTATACTATTTCATGAACTCAGCTACATTTATACGCAACTTGAGATTTAAATGATGTTTATAATGTTGTTTGGGCTGAGCACCATTGTTTTACTGATGCCCAAGGGGCTTATGATTATTTTCTGGACTGATTGAGGCTGAGGGCCATATGTGAGGATATGTTGAGTGATGTGAGGAGGCTTTCAGGCCTCGAGTGTGATGTGTGAAGGCTTTAAGGGATTATGTTATAGCGCTTGGGCTGTAGGAGCCCCTCCGGAGTCTGTACACACCATTAGTGAGTGCAGGGTACCCAGGTGAGTTGGGAGAGGGCCCGAGAGGCCGATATTGTGTTTTTGTGAGTTGGGAGTGAGCCCGAGAGGCTGATGTTGTGTGTTGGTGAGTTGGGAGTGAGCCCGTGGGGCTGATACTGTATTGAAAATTTGATATTGAGCCTGAGGGGTATGTTTTTGATTATTCCTTACTTGTTGAAATTAAGTGTCTTCACTATTTTTAAAAGAGATTCATCTGTTACTTTACGGTTTTATTGGGTAACAGATTTTACTGCTTGAGATAGCGTTATTTGTGCCTTTATGAGATTTCATGCTTTCATTTATTATTTATTTTTATTACTCACTGAGTTGGAGTACTCACTTTACTCCCTGCACCTCGTGTGCAGATGCAGGTAATTGTTCACCCGGTAGCGGGTTTTGAGCTGATTGGAGATTTTGCCATCGTAGCTGAGCAAGGTGACAGTCAGCGTTTGCGGAACCGTATCTCTTCATTTGATTCTAAATTCCATTATGTATATTACTGGTCTTATAATAGTGTTTAGATTCTTTGGATGCTCGTGACTTGTGACACCCCGATTTCGGGCTGAGTTGGGTTGGTTCCCTGTTTTATCATTTTCTTCCGCATTTATGACAATGTATATTATGGTTTGACTTATTCGTGTTAAGTAACTGTTAAAAGAGGTATTGTTAATCTGCTGGCTGGCCTTGTCTTCACGAGAGGCGCCATCACGACCGGGTTGGGATTTTGGGTTGTGACAGGAATGGAGCACCCTTTTGGGTCAGTCTAGTCATAAGGGCTGCAATCGATGAAAACCGCTCCACAAAATGATGGTAGTAACCCGCTAAACCGAGAAAACTATGGATCTCTGTAGTTGAAGATGGTCTGGGCCAACTCTGCACTGCCTTTACCTTCTTCGGATCCACCTGGATACCCTTACTCGATACCACGTGGCCTAATAATTCCCCAAAATCCAATCAAAACTCACATTTTGAGAATTTTGCATATAACTTCTTATCCCTTAGAGTCTGGAGCACTATCCTCAGGTGCTGCTCATGATCTTCCTGACTCTGGGAATACACCAGAATGTCATACATAAAGACAACGATGAACGGGTCAAGATATGGTCAGAACACACTGTGCGTCAAATGTATAAAGGTTGCTGGGTCATTGGTCAGCCCAAATGACATAATAAGGAACTCGTAATGACCATATCGAGTCCTAAAAGCAGTCTTCAGGATATCTAGCTCCTGAATCTTCAACTGATGGCAACTTAAGTGCAAATCAATCTTAGAAAACACTAGTACACCCTGAAATTGGTCAAATAGATCATCAATACGAGGCAAAGGATAACGGTTCTTCATTGTAACTTTGTTCAACTGGCGATAAACAATGCACATACGCATAGAACCATCCCTCTTCTTCACGAACAAGACAGGAGCACCCCCAGGTGATACACTAGGTCAAATCAAACCCTTATCAAGCAATTCCTGTGACTGATCCTTCAATTCCTTCAACCTAGGAGGAGCCATACGATACGGGGGAATAGTAATGGGGTAAGTTCCCGGCAATAGATTAGTGCCAAATTAGTACGTCTATCAGGCGGCATGCCCGGATGATCAGCTGGAAACACATCAGGAAAATCATGTACTATTGGGACTGACTTAATTTAAGGGGTATCAATATTGGCATCTCTCACATAAGCTAGATACACGTCACACCCCTTCTCAAGCATTTGCTGAACCATAAGAAAAGAAATAACTCTACTAAGAGTGTGATCTAAAGCACCTCTCCACTCAACACGTAGTATACCTGGCATAGCCAGTGTCACAATTTTGGCGTGACAATCAATAATAGCATAATGGAGTGACAACTAGTCCATCCCAAGATAATATTAGAATCAACCATGCTGAGCAATAATAAATCAGCTCTAGTCTCAAAACCACTAAGAGCAACCAAACACGACCGATAAACGCGATCCACAACAAGAAAATCTCCCACATGAGTATAAACATAAACATGGGAACTTAAAGAATCCTGAGGTACTCCCAATTGCGGAGCAAAATAAGAAGACACATAACAATAAGTGGATTCTGGACCGAATAGAACCAATGCATCTCAGTGACAAACCAGTATAATACCTATGATGAATCGGAGGCAACAGCCTCATTACGGGCAGGAAAGTCATAGTATCTGATGTGGCCTCCCCCTCTAGGGCGACCTTTACCTCCCTGACCTCCACCTCTAGCTGGCTGAGCAGGTGGGGTAGCAATTGTAGATGTAACCATAGCCAGAGAACTCTATGTCACACGCTGTGGCTGAGAAGTCTGTAGAGGTGCACTCCTCCTAATTCTAGGGCAATACCTCACCACATGGAGTATGTCACCACACTCAAAGAAACCTCGCGGCTGACGTGGAAGTGAAAACTGTGCGATACGGGTACTTTGAGACACCTGAACCCCTAAAACACTGAGTGAAGTCCGAGACGCAACCTGAGCTGGCTGACCCACAAAAACTCTAGCATACCGTACTCTTTCCCCAAAATAAGGACCAATGAATCTCTCTAGTCTACGAGGTCTCCTCACTTCCATATACTCTCTCTCTTGACCTTGTATATCCTCAACCCGACGAGAAGTCCTCACCACCCATTGAACTAGGACCACAGGTTGTGTTTCTATGACATCTAGAACCCGACTAACAAGAATTCGCTTTAGAGTGTGGGCGGCAGGAGTCTGGGTCCCTCCCCCGATCTGTGAAGTAGTTGGTGCAACCTGAATTAAGCCCGCCTGAACTAATGTGCCAAACATGCTCAGGAACTACGATAATGTCTCCTGAAGTGCTGGAGTAGTAGTAGCAGTAGGCGTATCAAGTGTCTGGACTCCGGCTAGAGCTGCTGATGGCCCCTCTATGGTAGATCGTGTGGGTGTTCTGGCTGCACCACAGGTGTGTCCTTGGCCTCTACCCCGATACCAGCCTATGACAACTACAGTTGGGGGCACGGGTGCCAGATCATCTCGGGCAAAACATATCCTCACCATCTGTGAGAGAATGGAAGAAAGAGGCTTCGAATTGTGATGTCAAAATCTCACGATAGGGAAATCAAATGAAGTGAAATTTTCCTAATGGATACATATCCTCTCGTAGATAAGTACAGACGTCTCTGTACCGATCTGCGAGACTCTAATAAATCGGCTTATGATTCATGACTCCTATGAACCTAGAGCTATGATCCAAACTTGTCACAACCCTAATTCACCCTCCGTGAACTTTCGTGATGGCACCTAGTCTCTGCGACTAGGTAATCCTAACAATGCAAAAAATAAAGAAGAACTTGCAGTAGAAATAATTAAAAGACAAAACAACTGAATGAATCAATATTAAAAATGTCGCTCGGCATATACAATACAACTTCTCAAAAACTAATACACTTTTCCAAAAACCCAGAATCTCATCAAACCACAAGCCTTTGAATATATAACAATGTCTAACTCGAGAATGTCTAACAAAGAAAGGAAAATATAGAAGGACTAATACTTGAAAGTGAGAATAGAAAGGGACTCTTTGGTCTGCGGACGCGACAGATATACCTCGAAGTCTCTACAGAAGCGCCTCGCCTAAAGGGTGATAAGACTGAGTGAAAGTACCTGGATCTACACAAGAAAAACATGCGCAAAAAAGGCATGAGTACACCACAGAGGTACTTAGTAAGTGCGAAGCCTAGCCTCGATTGGGTAGTGACGAGGAAGGTCAGGGCCCTACTGAGATTAAATAAGATATAAGGTTTAATAGTGTGGAATAAAGCAGTATAAATAAGTGTAACAGTAAGAAATAACATAGAATTGAAAGAACAACAACAACTAGAATAGAGACAAGATTAATTACTGGAAGAAATATAGCTCAACACAGAGATAACAACCGGGGCATCTTCCAGGATATCGTCCTGTAGTCCCAGTTACATCTATCCAGTGGATCTCCCGGGATACTATCCCGTAATCCATCATATATATCCCAAGGATCTCCCGGGATCCTGTCCTGTAGTCCAACTATGAGTGCACGGGGATCTACCGGAATCCCGATCCGTAGTCCCAAATATAAATACCCAGTACTGGGGTAATTTACTAGGTGTAGTCCCGTAGTTCCATATAACTGTGTAGGGGGATCTACCGGAATCCCACATCCGTAGTCCCAAATAGACAGACAAGGGGGATCTACCGGAATCCCACATCCGTAGTCCCAAATAAATAGATTAGGGGAATTTACCAGAATCCCACATCTGTAGTCCCAAATAAACAGACAAAGGGGATCTACCAGAATCCTACATCTGTAGCCCCAATGTAAATACACAACAACAATACGAAAATATTAAGAAATGGCAATTTTCATATTAAGGCAAACAAGCAATTCTATACTAGCATGTTGCACAGAATTCAGGTAAGGCAGTTTACATAAGTAAAGCAATTAAATCACTTAGGCATGCTTTCATAAGTTAGCAACATGCTTAATAGTGTGAGATAAAAACAGGAAAGGAAACATGCTAGTAATTACATAATGAAAACCGGATTTCCAACCATTTACACAAGTACACACTCGTCACCTCACGTGCAAGGCATTTCAATTTCCAAATATACCAAATCCTAATGGGAAGGTCCCCCACATGAGGTTAGGCAAGCCACTCACCTCGGACCAGCTCAAATCAACCTGAAACCATGCAGTTGCCACTAGTACTCAACTCTAAATGGTCCAAATCTATTCCATTCAATTTCATAATGTAAATAACACTTGATGTAACCGATTCTACAAATAAATTCTAAGCTAATACGTGGAATTAGGTAGAATAACCAAAATGGTCCCCAGACCCACGACTCGAAATCGGGCGAAATATACATTCTCGCAATCCTCATACTCTCACGAGTCTATACATAACAAAAACACTAAAATCGGAATTCAATTGACACCTCAAATACCCCTTTTAAGGTCTCTTAATTTCAATCCATAATTACTTATCTTTTCCAAATTTTTCACCACTAATTTGGTCCTTAATCACATATAAACGAGTTATGAAGTCAAAAATGTTACCTCCAAGTGATTCCCCTTGAATCCCTCTTCAATCATTTCAAAAAATTTCAAAATCACCCAAAAATGAAGGAACTTAGGCTCAAAATCGCGGAATAGGCCTTTTAAATCATTCTGACTAGGCATTTAAATCCTTCTTCGCGAACGCGGTCAAAGCCTCGTATTCGCGAAGAAAAAATTGACGTTGACCATATTTCCTTCTTCGTGAACGCGTCCCCTTCTTCGTGAACACGAAGGCTCAACTTCCCAGCCCATCGCAAATGCGGCGCCATTCTCGTGAACGCGATGCTCAAAGACCTCAACCCTTCACAAACGTGGGACCTCCCTCGCCTAAACCTTTAGATCCACTTCCTAGCCCTTTGTGAATGCGAAGCATTAACCTCCCCAAGCCTAATCTCCTCTTCGCGAATATGAGACCTCGCTCGCAAACTCGAAGAAGGAAACAAAAACTGGGTTGCTGCAATTTCTCTAAGTTCCAAAATGTCCCGTTGAGAATCTGAAACACACCCGAGACCCCCGGGACCTCAACCAAACATACCAACATGTCCCATAGTCTCATTCAAACTTGTTCCAACCTTCGGAACGCTCATAACAAAATCAAAACACCAAATTCGCATCGGATTCAAGCCTAAGAATTCCAAAATCTTTTAACTTATGCTTTTGATTAAAAATCCAACCAAACCACATCTGACTGGCCTGAAATTTTGCACACACATCACATTAAACACTATAGAGCTACTCCAACTTACAGAATTCCATTCCGACCCTCGGATAAAAATCTCACTATCGAACCGGAAACATAAAAAAATTCAACTTTCGGCATTTCAAACCTTAATTAGCTACGGTTCCAAAAGACAATCCGAACATGCCATTAAGCTCGAAATTACCTAACGGAGCTAACGGAAACATCGAAACTCCATTCGAAGGTCTTCTTCATACTATTTCGACTACAGTTAAATTTCTAACACTTAAGATCTCATTTAGGAATAAGTGTCCCAAAACTCTCCGAAACTCAAAACCGAACATCCCAGCAAATCAAAATAGCAGAAACAAACTAGGGGAAAGTAGTTAATAGGAGATTGGGGCGTTAATTCTTAAGACGACTGGCCGGGTCGTCACAATAGCATGAATTCTTGCCCCATTTTGGATATGATTTATCCATCAAAAGCTGGATCCACCACAAGAAACCATCAGTTTCAGCATGCTACAACCAACAAAATCCCGCTATATGGCCTAGATCTTGCTGATTTGGTCAACTGGTGGCCAAATCTGCAGAATATAGCCATGTGACCAACAACAACATCCTTCAATATCCTCAGATTAATATCACCTCGTTCAATAATATATGCAGAAAACAACTATAGAAGCTCAATATATAAAGCTAGAGCTAAAACTGCAAAATTTAACCATATTGATATCAACTTATTCATGCAACTTACACATTTAGTTTTTAAAAGAAAAATGTAAATGCTAAAGTACCAATTAAGTCTTTTTCATTCATGGACTAAACTTATGCCTACATCACTTCACCTTAAAATCAAATAACTCTATTCTAAAGTGACTTTAAGCAACACAATCATAGTAATATACTTCATTCATCATGGAAGAAAGCAAAGAATGGATAGATTTGATAATAGACAAGATAATCACACATCTTTGATGCATAAACTAATAAACATAGGCAGTACTTAAACAGATTACAACATCAGTTCCATAATTAAGATAGGTTTCGGATTGTGATGTTACATACCTAACAGTAAGTGGACAGAAGAAAAGGACCCAAATAAAGGCCTAGAAATACAAAGAGAAAAGACCAACTTCAGCAGCAATGGTAAACAAAAGCACACCAGTAGACCCCAGACAAAATGAAGCTCCAAAGACAACTTCTCGCCAAGTGAGAAAGGTTTTCTCCAACTTCAGAAAACACTTGGAGTCTCAAAATCAGTCATAAAAGGAAAAAGACATCTGAGTCTCATAAGCTTTTCTTTGTTGCCAAAATTTTGTCCAGAATCAATAGTGATCTTTTTCTTTTATATAGTGTACAAAAACAACATCAAAAAGTCATACTCCTCCCTAAATTCCTAAATGGTTAGATAGTACAACATCTTTTGACGGTCTTAATACAACTGTCAGGATAGCTGTGCTATCCAGATATTTACTCAACTTTTTAAATCCTCTTACTTCAGAAAATTTCCTCTTTTGGTCCTTATTTTGACCTAAATTATGATTTTAATGAAATTGTTTAGTCCCATTTAGATGCTTCTAATATTTTATCTGAATTTCTTCTATTTTAAAATTCACAATTGGTCCCTTTAAGTTCTGCTTAATACCAATAGCCAACATAATTTCTGATTCTAAGTACCCTAAGTGTCCATGTTCCTTTTGACCCCCCTCAAGTTTCAATTCCGAACAAACACACTGACAGGAACAAATATTAATAACCTAAACACTTTAAAAAATTTCTTAGATAATTTATTCTATTTAACACATGTCGACGCCCCCCTTTTTCTCGCGAAATCGGGTTTACGACATTTGGGAGGACAACTCTATTCCCGTTTGGGAATTGGGTTTTGGATTTTTGGAGAGTTGCCACCTAATGATTATAGTGCATTAGGACACTTAACAAAAAAAAAAAGAGAGATGAAAATCTGAGTTTGGGTAAGGGCTAGAAATTATCTCGAGGGGAAGGTGTTAGGCACCCTCCAAGATCCACTAGTGCGGTTCCCGGCCACGCTACAATTGTGACTCTAAATGCAACCAAGAAAGTAGACAAGCAAGCATTGCAAATACAAGAATCTTTCTTATAACAGTTACAAATAAAAAGCACAGAAAGGATTTAAAAGAGCTGAAGTTTGGGAAGGAAGCGATTTGTGATTAAAGAAGAGATACACAAATAAAGGGAAAGGGTCAAATAATTGAGGCAAGTAACTTAAAAGAAATGAAAATAAGCGGAAGTTTAAAAAGATTGGACAACTTTTGAAAACCTAAAAATAACAACTAATAAAGAGGGAGGGGAGTCCTAGGTTTATACATTACATGGATCATTCATACAACACTAGTACCCAATTGTACGCATAGTGTTATCGTGTGATCATCCTCTCCATGTCTACCCTTCCCACCCTGTTAAGGTATTAAAGCATGGAAGGTATCATTACTTATTGCATCTATTACTCGTCCCAATCCTATCAGTCCCGGAGGCAAAATGGACTACTAATCCTAAAGGGAAAGGGATTTGGGGCTTTTAGAAGTTTCAAAGGATAAAATGTTAAGGCGTCAACCAAAACAAGTAATTGCAAATAGAGGGAAACAGACAAGCAAACAAGGCTCAAATATGCCTCCATAAACCATCAAAAATCACAGAGTTTAGCATGTCTCACACGTACTTATTTTGATCTTAATTAAATAAAGCGACGAGCAGACTGGTTCAACGTATATTTTTAGGCGAAAAGTCTACATTAGGCTTACTTGAATGCGGCTGACTAAAACCGATCTAGTTGAGCATCTAAGTGTTGATTAAAGCTAGACGTGTTATATACTGAATTTTAGAAAAGAAGATACATACTAAAAGGATTTACCAATTTTAACAGGGAAATTACGAGTTTAACAGTATAATATTGCCTCTATTCAGATTCGAAATTTCCTATAGGCATGCTTTCTATCGCTTTCTGATTTGGATAACCCTTTTTTTAGACATTAACAAAAGTCCTATGAACATGGTATCTATATGCAGCTTTTATTATTGAACCTATGAACTGTTTGCCTAGTGGTGTTTACAAATGCAGAATGCAATAGTTTATAGACCATATTTTATACGAATTTAGAAGTTGACCTACAGGCAGGATATCTATGCGCGGAGATGCAGGAATTATGAATGAATCCTATAGGCGTGATTTCTAGATGTATTTGCAGGAATTAAGAGTTACCCTATAAGCATGATTTCTAGGTGTATTTGCAGAAATTGAAAGTTACCCTATAAGCATGATTTCTTGGTGTATTTGCAGAAATTGAAAGTTAAACTATAGGCATGATTTCTAGGTGTGAAATTGCAGAAATCATAACAAACTCCTATAGGCAGGATTTCTACCCTTGATGCATAAAAATTAAATCGCATCCCCCCTTTTACTAAGTTCCCCGAGTATATACAAGTTGTTACAGCCCAAAAGAAATAAACTGGAATTAAAAATACATCAGAAACCCTCAGCTACATCCGAGCAGCCTAATCCATACTTAAGGCCTAATAATATGAGATTGAGCCACTTCCGAGATCCATATTTCCAAGCCTTCTCTCATCTGGGGTGTTTCAGAGATCCAAGGAATTTCAGGAACCCCAGGCAGTGCATACACCCAAGATGTTGAACAGAAATTGAGTTGTGCAGTGTGGAAGGGCCAACCCTTATGTGTCCAAGTTCATAGGGAGATCCAGGGTCCTAAGGCAAGGCTCACACAGGACGGGCAGAACTTAAATTCTAAGAATGAGGTGTAAGTGCAAAAGAATGGATAAGGGCTACCCAGGCAGGCTGGTAGTCATGTCCAGCCACAAAATAGACTGGCACACCCTTGACCAAACATATTGATCTAACATTTAGGGACTATAGACCTACTGGAGGTCAAGCCATGGCCTGAACAATAATCAGAAATACTGGCAGGCCAAGGCTGTTACTCAGCACATGCAATGAGGGAATGTGGATGGGTAATTGATAAGCTTTGGGCCCAAAGGGCCCAGTTCATATCCATGGACAATGATTTCAGACATTTCCATGTGTCTGAACCATAACATAAAGCATATAAAGGGGATATGAGGGTTTGGGATTCATAAAGTATCAAATAAATAACCAACAACTGACAGGATGTAAACATCAATTAAACATTGAATTACAAGGGAAAGGGACATGTTACAGCATGCTCGAAACACATGTTAACCAAAAAAAACATGATCAGAAGTAGACAGGAATGAAACATGTTGTTGATGAAGCTTGAAAATTAACTAGAACATACCAGTAGAGAAGCAAAAGTGTAGAAGAAAGTAGAGCAAACAAAAGTCCACAGCAGCACAAGTAGCAGAAAAGAGAGAAAGGGAGTTTTTTAAGTAAGAGTGATTTTTTGAACTCAGATTGTTTTCTGTGTTCGTGTGTTCAAAGGCAAGGGAGGAGAGTATTTATAGCTTTTTGAAAACGAGTAGAGTAAGGTAATAAGTACAAATCCAACACAAATATGGGCATGATCACAAATGAGAATCAATTAGCATAAGACTCCCCTTTAATCAGGGGATTCTTATTCAAACAGATACTAACAGGATCCAAATAAGGAAAGCAGAATCAATCTTGTAAGCAGAATGGTTGCTGCCATAAAAGAAACAGTAAAGCCATACAATAGGCAATTAAGTCTAAGTACAGGATTTAAAGTTATTTTTGGAAAGATTCAGTGAGGCCAATTAAAGGAAAGCGAATCAATTAACCCTTGACAGGAGAGTTAAAATCAGAATTTTACGCAAGGAAAAGTTTTGAAATCAATTACGAGTTTGAAATAAAAAATCAATCACAGAAGGAACTCAGTATATAAATGAATGCACAAGTAATAGACACACGAAGCCAAGCTATAGTTGTGTATGGATAGCGATTGCGGATAGCGATTGCGGATAAGTGATGATCCCGAGAAGAGTTGCATTCTTGCAAAAGTATGCATATGTAAATATACCTGATGATTTTGTAGGTCGAGTGCCTGCATCAAAAAAATTATGAGTTTTGTAAGGTGGAAAGGCTAGTTCGTTTTCTCCTGGCTTCCGGCATTGCGTATCATTGGGGTAGCGTTGCTAAACAGCAGCAATTTGAACAATAGTTATACATGGTTTAGTAAATATAATGCAAGTAGAAAATAGTTTTCTTTAGATGAACCAGCGACTGTGACGTTGTTCGAGACATTGCAACCTCTCTTGCTTCGGAATTTTGAGGGTCCTCCTCAAAATTCTGCCCGAGTTTACTGGGCTGGCACTTTGACGGCTGCGCTGAACGGCTGAAAAAAAATCAACTCCGAAATTTTGAGGGTCCTCCTCAAAATTCTGCCCCAGTTTACTGAGGTGGCATTCCTGGCGATGAGTGGCTGAAAACTAACTTCGGAATTTTGAGGGTCCTCCTCGAAATTCTGCCCCAGTTCCAATAGTAGGGGAAAATAGAATTTTTATTAAATTGTGACCGAACCCATAGGGCCGCCAACGTATCCCCTCTTAAACGGGAATCAGGTCAAGCATAGTTCAAATTACATCATAAAGGGAATCATAAGTTGTTACACATAGTATCGTTTCACTGCA
Organism: Nicotiana glauca; assembly: GCA_026770625.1. Lineage (NCBI taxonomy): Eukaryota > Viridiplantae > Streptophyta > Magnoliopsida > Solanales > Solanaceae > Nicotiana > Nicotiana glauca. Next base: position 19,264 of record MU692486.1, read on the forward strand.
TCTGAATTGATTGGCTTTGGCCAGACTTCTCCGTCCATTTCTGCAAGAATAAGGGCTCCTCCAGTTAAAACCCGATGAACCCTGTACGGTCCTTGCCAGTTGGGAGAGAATTTTCCCTTGGCTTCATCTTGATGTGGGAATATTTTCTTCAACACCAGCTGCCCCGGTGTAAACTTCCTTGGCTTAACTCTTTTGTTGAAGGCTCTGGACATTCTGTTCTGATATACATGACCGTGGCAAACTGCATTCATCCTTTTTCCATCTATAAGGGCTAACTGCTCGTAGCGACCTTTTACCCATTCTGCGTCGTCCAACTTTGCTTCTTCTATGATCCTCAAGGAAGGAATTTCTACCTCGGCGGGGATGACTGCCTCTGTACCATAAACCAGCATGTAGGGAGTTGCTCCGGTCGATGTGCGGACCATGGTGCGGTATCCCAATAAGGTGAATGATAACTTCTCATGCCATTGTTTGTGATTTTCCACCATCTTCCTTAGTATCTTCTTGATATTTTTGTTGGCCGCTTCTACAGTTCCATTCATCTGAGGCCTGTAGGCTGTAGAATTCTTGTGTTTAATCTTGAATGCCTCACACATTGCTTTCATCAAGTAGATATTAAGGTTGGAACTATTATCGGTGATGATTGATTCCGAAATTCTGAATCGGCAAACAATACGGTCACAGACGAAATATGCCACAACTTTCTTAGTCACTGCCTTGTATGACGCTGCTTCAACCCACTTAGTAAAATAATCAATTGCCAAAAGGATAAACTTGTGCCCGTTTGATGCGGCAGGCTCGATAGGTCCAATGACGTCCATTCCCCAAGCGGCGAATGGCCACGGTGAGCTTGTTGCAGTAAGCTCGTTAGGAGGCACTTTTATCATGTCTGCATGTATCTGACAGTGATGAAACTTGCGAACAAACTGGATGCAGTCTGTTTCCATAGTCATCCAAAAATACCCTGCTTGGAGTATCTTCTTTGCTAGGACAAAACCATTCATGTGCGGCCCGCAAGTCCCTGCGTGCACTTCGTCCAATAGTCTAGAGGCTTCTTTTGCTTTGACACACCTTAGTAAGCCCAAATTCGGAGTCATCCTATACAGGATTCCCCTGCTGTGAAAGAAGTTGTTGGATAATCTCCTAAGTGTGCGCTTTTGAGTAGCGTTGGCAAGTTCTGGATATTCTCCTATTGTCAAGTACTCCTTGATGTCATGGAACCATGGCTTTTTGTCCGCTTCTTCCTTAACGTGAGCACAACAAGCTAGCTGATCATAAATCTTTACTGGGATGGGATCAATGAAATTCGTATCTGGATGTTGGATCATGGATGACAGAGTAGCTAATGCAACAGCGAACTCGTTCTGGACCCTGGGGACATGCTGAAATTCCATCTTTGTGAATATTTCCCTTAACTCCTATATGTGATACAAGTAGGAGAGTATCTTAGAGTTCTTGGTTGCCCACTCTTCTAGAACTTGATGTATGAGCAAGTCTGAATCCCTGATCACTAGCAGCTCCTGAATGTTCATGTCAATGGCCATCTTGAGCCCTAGGATGCAAGCTTCATATTCAGCCATATTATTTGTGCAAGGGAACCTGAGCTTGGCGGATACCGGGTAATGCTGGCCGGTTTCTGATACTAGGACTTCTCCTATACCAACTTCTTTGAAATTGGCGGCTCCGTCGAAAAACAACCTCCAACCATCGTAGGATTTTACAATATCTTCTCCAACAAACGACACTTCTTCATCGGGAAAATACGTTTTCAGGGGTTCGTATTCTCCGCCGACGGGATTCTCGGCAAGGTGATCTGCTATGGCTTGACCCTTGATTGCTTTCTGAGTCACGAAAATAATGTTGAATTCACTCAGGAAGATTTGCCACTTGGCGAGGTTGCCAGTGGGCATGGGCTTCTGGAAGATATAATTCAGCGGGTCCATCCTGGATATGAGATAAGTAGTGTAGTCACAGAAATAATGCCTCAATTTCTGAGCTACCCAAGTCAGAGCACAATAGGTGCTCTCCAATAAAGAATACCGTGCCTCGTACGGGGTGAACTTCTTATTGATATAGTAGATTGCTTGTTCCTTCCTCCCCGTTTCATCATGTTGTCCCAGAACACAACCGAATGCTCCATCCAAAAACTGCGAGATAAAGCAATAGAGGCCTTCCTGGCTCGGGCGAAACCAAGACTGGTGGATTTTACAGGTATTCCTTGATTCTATCAAAGGCTTTCTGACAATCATCAGTCCATTTAGTAGCAGCGTCTTTCTTCAGCATTTTAAAGATGGGTTGACAAATGACCGTGGACTGAGCCATGAATCAGCTGATATAGTTGAGTCTTCCCAAGAAACTCATTACGTCCTTCTTGTTCTTTGGTGGTGGCAATTATTGAATGGCTTTGATTTTTGATGGGTCCAATTCTATTCCTCGATGACTCACGATAAAACCCACTAATTTTCCAGCAGGAACCCCGAATGCACATTGGCGGGATTTAGTTTCAGATTGTACCTCCTCAGTTTGTTGAAGAACTTTCTCAGGTCTTCCATATGATCAGTGGCTTTCTTGGATTTGATGATGACGTCGGCCACATATACCTCAATCTCCTTGTGTATCTTGTTGTGAAATATATTAGTCATGACTATCATATAGGTGGCACCAGCATTCTTCAACCCAAACGACATCATTCTGTAACAATACACTCCCTACGGCGTGATGAAAGCCATTTTCTCAGCATCTTCCTCATCCACCCATATCTGATGGTAACCGGCGAAACAATCAACAAAAGACTGCAACTCATGCTTGGCGCAGTTATAGATAAGAATGTGTATGTTTGGCAAGGGAAAATCGTCTTTGTGACTGGCCCGGTTAAGATCCCGGTAGTCGACACAGATTCTAACCTTCCCGTCCTTCTTTGGTACCAGCACGATATTGGCTAACAACGTTGGATATTCCACCACCCTGAGAACTTTGGCTTTGACCTGCTTAGTAACCTCTTCTTTGATTTTCAAACTCATGTCGGGTTTGAATTTTCTGAGCTTCTGTTTTACCGGTGGACAGGTTGGATCTGTTGGCAGTTTATGAGCTACAATGGACGTGCTAAGACCAGTCATATCATCATACGACCAGGCGAATATGTCCTCATATTCCTTTAGAAATTCCGTATATCCTTCCTTTTCTGATGGCGACATGTGAACACTAATGCGAGTTTCTTTGACATTTGTTGTATCTCCCAAATTAATGACCTCAGTTTATTCCAGGTTAGACTTAAGTCTATTCTCAAAATTTTCAACTTCTCTGACGACCTCTTCAGGTATCTCATCTTCCTTTGATTCTGTGTCCTTTTGTTGCGTTGTTTCGTTGCAAGTCATAATAGTTGGTTCATCATCAAGGTAAGTAATAGTAATGTTGTATAAAAATAGAGTAAATGATTGAGAAAATAATAAGAGCGCGACATATGAAAAACTGAAATGATTTGATTAAATTCATAATTGTTTGAAACATTGGAGCTCTTTTCGAAATTAAAGACAATGCGGAAAGAAAATCAACTAGTAAAGTAAGCTAAAAAAATGAAATGCATGGTGCTTTTGTTTAGCCTTTCTACCCCGAAGCCTTCCAAGCCTTGACGGTCCTAATTGACCAATTGCTAAGGCGGTCTCCCCGGTTGACAGCTTGTATGGAAGGGTCTTCCTTACCTTCCTCCTCGAAAAGAACACAGCAGTCCATATCATCATCCTGCAGAAATAAATTCTTCATGGTTGCCAAAGCTTCATCTTCCTCTGACCAATATATAGTATCTGTCGGCTGGAAGGTTTGCTCCAGGCTGGGTATCGGAAGCTCCAATGGATAGTAGGGGCCGCGCCATGGTGGCGACCAACTCTGGAATTCTTCCCAAGTATAACCGTACCCTAAGCCAATTGTAGTACCATGCTTCTTTAGTTTGATGGGCTTAGTGATCCCCTGAAGATTTTTACCAAGTCCTTTCCAGGCTCGTACCCACACCAATTCAGGATACTTTCGATAGTGTTGTCCCACCACTTATCCTTATCTACAGCGTTGACCCTTTTGATGTGGTGGTATGTTTCTCCGCCTATTCTTCTTCTACATCCGATCATTAGGATGGTCTAGCCACTATATATGGGGTTACTACCATCGCCATGAACGATCACCTCTTGGTGATTCCATCAAACTTTACCGCCTGATGCAGGGCCGATGCTACGGCTTCAGCAGCATGGATCCAGGGCCGTCCTAACAGTAGATTGTAGGATGCCGGGATGTCTATTACTTGGAAGTCGACGTCGAACCATGTTGGCCCCATTTGTAAGCATTGGCTGATTTCTCCAATAGTATATCTCTGTGACTCATCGAAGGCCTTGACATTGATATCCCCATCTTTGATCTCGGACAGATGTTGAGGCTCGATCCTCCATCGATCAGGACTCTAGCGATGAAATAATCTTCGCATTGCACGGTGATGTGCAGTGCCTTGTTGTGGCTCAATCCTTCCGGCGGCAGCTCATCCTTGTAGAAGGTTATTTTATGGCTCTCCAGCACTTGCCCTACCATATTCGCCATTTCACCCCCGGTTATATTGCTGGGCACATAAGCTTCGCTCAGTATCTTCATTAGGGCATTCTCGTGAGCATCAGAACTCTGTAGAAGAGCCAGGATAGATATTTGTGCTGGTGTTTTGTTCAACTGTTCAGCGACCGAGTACTCCTTAGCCTATATTTTCCTCCGAAGATTGTCGGTCCCTGTTTCAATAGGCTGTCCGGGGCTTGCTTACTAGACTCGGCTAGGTACTCTAGGGTGTAAACCCTCCCTGTTCTGGTCATTCCTTGCACGACAATTGTTTCTCCTGTCTTGGTATTTCCTTTCCTCCTAGCCTCAGCAGTGTAATCCCATGGTATGGTATTTGAGTGGAACGGTGTTATGTCTGTCATTTCCACATGAATAGGCACCCTTGGTGGTAACACAACGACTTTAAAGGGTGCAGGTGCTTTTCGAACTCCAAATTCAACCTCGATTGGCTCGGGCGCCTTTGCAGAATGAGGCGCTTCAAATTCATGAGGTATAGACATTTTTACTTCACCATCCTATGAGGTTTGATTCTGCACAACAATTGGGTTAAGTGTAACTGCCAGTTTCTTTGGTTCATCCCCCTCAGCAATCGAACCTATCGACCCTTTGGGGTCCCAATCATCTTCGATCTCGATCATGTGAATGTCTCCACCTTTGTGGTCAGGCAGAGGCTTGTTACGAACATTAGGAGCAGGGTCCTTTGCTACTATGACCTTATTATCGATCAGGGATTGAATCTTCTCCTTCAATGAGCTGCACTCGTCAAGGGTGTGCCCATTCATGCCAGAATGATACGCACAGGTCTTACTGGGGTTGACCCACTGAGAGGGATTTTTTGGAGTTTTGGCTGGGATAGGAGTGATGTAACCAGTAGCTTTAAGTCTCTCGTATAGATGGTCAATTTGTTCAGTGATGGCTGTGTATTGTCTGGGAGGTTTGCGGTCAAAATTTGGCCTGGATCTAGGGAAATTTGAACGGGTGGGAGGTGATTGGTTGAGCATTATAAGCTTGGTAAACAGGTGCTGGTTGAGAGTATCTGGGTGAGGTGGGTTGATATGTGAGAGGTGGATAGGATTGGTGAACGGGAGGTGGATAGGAGGGTGCGGGTGCTTGGTAATTCGGGATGGGCTGATATATAAGTGGAAGTGATGGGTAAGTGTGGTATTTTGGTGGTGATTTAGCTCCCTGTGCGACCATTACGGCACTCACATCCTTCTTTTTAGACGTGCCACCAGTCTGTAAAGCCTTATTGCTGGCCTGTAGTGCTTCAAGATTCGTAACCATACCATTTTTAATACCCTCTTCGATTCTTTCTCCAAGTTTGATGATATCGGAGAACTTTTGACCCTCGATCAGTATCAACCTCTCTTAATATTGGGGATCCTGAGCCCGGACGAAGAATCTATTCATTTGTTCTTCTTCTAGAGCCGGCATGACCTTTGCAGCTTTTGACCTCCAACGAGTAGCATACTCGCAGAATGTTTCGGTGGGCATCTGCTTCAAATTCTGTATGTAGAATACATCCAGTGCATTCTCTGTATTGAATCGGAATCTATCCATGACATCTGGTGCCATTCTTACCCAGCTCGTCCATTTCTTGGGGTCCTGGCTGATGTACCAGGATAAAGCATCTCCCTTCAGGCTCCTCATGATGAGCTTCATACAGATCTTCTCATTCCTTCCAACTCCAACCAGCTTATTGCAATATGTCCTCAGGTGGACTCTGGGATCTCCTGTTCCATCAAACATTTCGAACTTGGGAGGTTTGTACCCCTCCTAAAGTTCAACATCTTGCTGAATGCATATGTCTTCATAATTTAATCCTTCAATACCTTTGTTACCTTCCACGCCTTGAACTCGGCTGGTTAATTTCTTGAGTTCTGCCACTAAGTTCCTGATAAGGGAGTCTTTGTCATCTGACTCAGGTGCATTTGATATTGGTTGGGTATAGTGGGGTACAGTATCCACAAAAATAGGAGTGTTGTGGAGATGGTCATTTGTGGCGTTCGGTGGCTTGGTAATTAGTAGTGGAGTGTTGTTGGGAGTGTGGCATGCGTTGCAGTGTTGGGTATGAGTGGGTTGTATCTGTGGTTGTGGGGTGTTTTGTGGAGTTGCGGGATCCTGGGTGTTGACATCAGGAGCGGAGAGGAAAAATGATAGGTTCGCCAAGTTTCGAACCTGATCCAGCTCTTCTCGGAATTTCAACAACTTTTGCTCCAGTTGAGTAGTAGTTTCCTTAGCAATCGGGGTACCCTGAGGCATTTCAATCTCCTTTAAGGCGCTTGGATCTCCCATTATACCTTTTGTCTTGTTCCGGATAGGAGGAGGAGGAGGAGGAGGTGGAGGGCCCTTGGATCTTATGGAGTATGACGATGGTGCCAGACTACACAAACTAACCTTTGGGGAGGGGGAAAAAAAAGAAAAACAAAAAGGTAACAAGTTAGTGCGGTTTATGAGGAAAAATATTGCAGTATTTAAACACATTGTGCGAAAATGTAAATCGCGTCCTAGCTTTGGTGCCTCGTTATGCCCGAGGTAGGCCTAGCGACAAATAGTTTAGGAGAACTTATAATGCTAAATGCCTCATTTTATTGATAAAAATAAGACGAATCCAAAACAACTCTAAATAATAGAAAGTAAGATATCACTATTGGCCATTGGCCTTATTACATTAAAAATAAAAAGACTCCTAACTACTTGGTCCCAGAAGGACCTTCCCCAGATTTGGCATCTTCGTCTCCCTCGAACAGCTTCACCAGCTCGTGTAGTCTTAGAAGCAAATAAGCTCGGGCCAGATGTCCGCCTGCATTTCCTTCAGCGTTTTGACAATCTTCAATTCTCTTGATGAACTTCCCTTCCAGCTCTACTAGACCCCGCTCCTAATACCCTAGTCGCTTGTTGGCACTGATAGCCATGTCTTTCCACTCCTCAATCAGCTTCTGATGGGCTTCTTGTATTTCCCGGTGCTCATCTTCACACTCTCGAATTCTCTTGCGCAGTTGATTATACTTAACCCGTTCTTCAGCGTGCTCGTCGATAATTCTGTGACCTCAAACGAATCCTGGCTAACCCATGCCATTGTCTTCTAATCAACCCGAATAGTGCAACACACAACCGGCGTGATACATGTCTGGTTCAATAGATTCTTTTCCCAAAACGAGTTTTCAATGCCACAAATGCTGAGCTTGGCACTTGTGAGGGCTATCATCGTCCTGGAAATCAGCCATGAAGTGGCTCATTTTGTCGACCGTTGGTATGATTTGCTTTCCTCTAGCCTGCCTCATGGCTCGGAGAGGAATGTAGGGATAAGTTCCTCTCAGACAATTAGTATGAGAAGTGGTGCGTCTCGGGATCGAACAATTAACTCATCCGTGGGGAACCACTCAAACATCCATTGTACCTGGTTTTCTTTCAGGTTTTCGAACAATTCTACCCATCCTTTGGTGTCCTCTGGTTGAGCGAACATTTTAGGCATATAATTCATATGCCTCTGCTGGTGGAAGGCGATGTGGTCATCCCAATCTCTGCGTAGGATCTCTTGTCGGTATTCCCCTTTCTGGAGGTGTTCCACGAGCCATAACTGAAGTAACAAGTTGCAACCCTCAAAATGACTGCCTTGTTGTTGACAGTTGTTCAAAGCACGGTATATCTCGGCGATGATCATGGGCACTATGCTGAAAGTTTTTCCCCCCAATCCCTTCCATCAAAGTCTTGGTTACCATGGCCAGTCTGGTGTGGATCCTAGCCTTCTTCATAGGGAACACCATCATTCCCAAAAAGCAAAACATGAAAACAAAGACCCTTCTATGGACATGTCCCAATAAGGTGATGGCGAACTCGTCTGAATATGTGCAATATGATTTGCTATGGCCGTACCTTTCGTAAAGATAGTCAAATGGGATGTAAAAGTCTTTAAAACATGTTAAGTTTGGGTTCTTCTTTAGTCCCATCATCTTAAGGAAACCCTTTCCTTTGCGATTCTCTGGCATAAGCAAACCCAGAGTCTCCCAAGGAATACCAGCTAAACCTCCTATTTCTTCAAGCAAAGGAGTCATTTCAATGTCCCCGAAGCGGAACACGGACTTGTCACTATCCCAGAACAACGTCGCAACTTCTATGATTCTGTTGTTAGGCTGAATCTCTAAAAGAGAAGGCAAATTTCCTAAGTACATGCAGATGAGTGTCTGATCACTAGAAACGAGGTCTTTCCACCAATTCAGCAGCCTTGGATGAATGTTGGTTACCATGCCAAATCTGGGGACTTCGTGCCTCATTTTCTACAAAACAAAGCGTTAGGCCCTTACCCCCATCGGACTCGACTATTTAAACCAACAATTAGTATAGCAAGCACTTAAGTTCTCTAAATAAATGCACAGAATATGGAGGTGTCCGTTTGGGTTTCAAGGAAACCCGGTGGACTTTGGACAAGGCTATCTTTTTGAGTCATTATGTGGACAATATAACTGACTCGGGTAGGTTTGACCATGATGCATGTACAGTTTAAACGGAGTGAGGTTTCTATTGAGGTATTAGACAGGTACCCTTGAGCGGAGAACTCAAGAGGGAAAGGCACGAAACCATCGACTGCACTGCTGATTGACTGGTTTTACCGCAAATATGCCTTTGCCAAATTTAGGGTGTGGTAGTATTGGAAGCGCGCAACTACTCATTGTAAGCGTTGCTATAGTATTTGTTTGGCACGAGTGGAATATGATGTTGAAGATGCAGTTTACAAGAATGAAACAAATTGACATGTATTTTCACGTTCATACAATAAAGTTTACAATGATTGCTCAAAATTACAACAACATTGACGGGAAAGCGGTAAGCGAAAGTAATTAAAGAAAAAGAAACAAAAGAAACAAGTAAGTTTCAGATAAAGGAATTAAACAAAAGCAGTAAAAGAAAGCAATAAAGTCACATATATCATGCAATGGTAAAATCCTAAAGAATCCCCAGCAGAGTCGCCGTGCTGTCGACGCCCCCCTATTCTTGCGAAATCAGGTTTACGACATTTGGGAGGACAACTCTATTCCCGTTTGGGAATTGGGTTTTGGATTTTTGGATAGTCTCTACCAAATGATTATAGTGCATTAGGACACTTCAAAAAAAAAGAGATGAAAACCAGAGTTTGGGTAAGGGCTAGAAATTATCTCGAGGGGAAGGTGTTAGGCACCCCCCAAGATCCACTAGTGTGGTTCCCTGCCATGCTACAATTGTGAATTTAAATGCAACCAAGCAAGTAGACAATCAAGCATTGAAAATACAAGAATATTTCACATAACAATTACAAATAAAAAGCACAAAAAGGATTTAAAGAGCTGAAGTTTGGGAAGGAAGCGATTTGTGATTAAAAAAGAGATACACAAATAAAGGGAATGGGTCAAATAATTGAGGCAAGTAACTTAAAAGAAATGAAAAGAAGCGGAAGTTTAAAAAGATTGGACAGCTTTTGAAAACCAAAAAATAACAACTAATAAGGAGGGAGGGGGGTCCTAGGTTTATACATTACATGGAGCATTCATACAACACTAGTACCCAATTGTACGCATAGTGTTATCGTGTGATCATCATCTCCATGTCTACCCTTCCCACACCGTTAAGGTATTAAAGCATGGTATTGCATGCTATTACCCATCCCAACCCTATCAGTCCCGGAGGCAAAATGGACTGCTAATCCTAAAGGGAAAGGGATTTGGGGCTTTCAGAAGTTTCAAAGGATAAAATACTAAGGCGTCAACCAAAACAAGTAATTGCAAATAGAAGGAAACTGACAAGCAAACAAGGCTTAATTATGCCTCCATAAACCATCAAAAATCATAGAGTTTAGCATGTCTCACACGTACTGATTTTGGTCTTAATTAAATGAAGCGACGAGCGGACTGGTTCAAGGCATATTTTTAGGCGAAAAGTCTGCATTAGTCTTACTCGAATGCAGCTGACTAAAACCGATCTAGTTGAGCATCTAAGTGTTGGTTAAAGCTAGACGTGTTATATAATGATTTTTAGAAAAGAAGATGCAGACTAAAAGGAGTTACCGATTTTAACAAGGACATTACGAGTCTAACAGTCAATATTGCCTAAATTCAGATTTGAAATTTCCTATAGGCATGCTTTCTATCACTTTCTGATTTGGATAATCTTTTTTTTACACATTAACAAAATTCCTATGAACATGGTATCTATATGCAGCTTTTATTATTGAACCTATAAACTGTTTGCCTAGTGGTGTTTATAAATGCAGAATGCAATAGTTTATAGACCATATTTTATACGAATTTAGAAATTGACCTACAGGCAGGATATCTATGCGCAGAGATGCAGGAATTATGAATGAATCCTATAGGCATGAATTCTAGATGTATTTGCAGGAATTAAGAGTTACCCTATAAGCATGATTTCTAGGTGTATTTGGAGAAATTGAAAGTTACCCTATAAGCATGATTTCTAGGTGTATTTGCAGAAATTGAAAGTTAACCTATAGGCATGATTTCTAGGTGTATTTGCAGAAATTGAAAGTTAACCTATAGGCATGATTTCTAGGTGTGAAATTGCAGAAAGTATAACAAACTCCTATAGGCAGGATTTCTAGGTGTGAAATTGCAGAAATCACAACAAACTCCTATAGGCAGGATTTCTACCCTTGATGCATAAAAATCAAATCTCATCCCCCCTTTTACTATGTTCCCCGAGTTTACACAAGTTATTACAGCCCAAAAGAAATAAACTAGAATTAAAAAGACATCAGAAATCCTCAGCTACATCCGAGAAGCCTAATCCAGACTTGAGGCCTAATAATATAAGATTGAGCCACTTCCGAGATCCAGATTTCCAAGCCTTCTTTCATCTAGGGTGTTTCAGAGATCCAAGGGATTTCAGGAACCCTAAGCAGTGCATACACCCAAGATGTTGAACAGAAATTGAGTTGTGTAGTGTGGAAGGGCCAGCCCTTATGTGTCCAAGTTCAGAGGGAGTTCCAGGGTCCCAAGGCAAGGCTCACACAAGAGGGGCATAACTTAAGTTCTAAGAATGAGGTGTAAGTTCAAAAGAAGGGATAAGGGCTACCCAGGCAGGCTGGTGGTCATGCCCAGCCATAAAATAGACTGGCACACCCCTGACCAAACCTATTAATAAAACATTTAGGGAGTAAAGACCTACTGGAGATCAAGCCATGGCCTGAACAATAATCAGAAATACTGGCAGGCCAAGGCTATTACTCAGCACATGCAATGAGGGAATGGGGATGGGAGATGACACGCTTAAGGCCCCAAAGGGCCCAGTTCATATCCATGGATATTGATTTCAGACATTGCCATGTTTCTGAACCATAACATAAAGCATATGAAGGGGATATGATGGTTTGGGATTCATAAAGTATCAAATAAATCACCAACAGCTGACAAAATGTACACATACATTAAACATTGAATTACAAGGGAAAGGGACATGTTACAGCATGCTAGAAACACATGTTAACCAAAGAAAACATGATCAAAAGTAGACAGGAATGAAACATGTTGTTGATGAAGCTTGAAAATTAACTAGAACATACCGGTAGAGAAGGAAAAGTGCAGAATAAAGTAGAGCAAACAAAAGTCTACAGCAGCACAAGTAGCAGAAAAGAGAGAGAGAGAGAGAGAGAGAGAGTTTTTTTAAGTAAGAGTGATTTTTTTAACTAAGATTGTTTTCTGTGTTCGTGTGTTCAAAGGAAAGGGAGGAGAGTATTTATTGCTTTTTGAAAATGAGTAGAGTAAGGTAATAAGTACAAATCCAACACAAATATGGGCATGATCACAAATCAGAATCAATTAGCATAAGACTCCCCTTTAATCAGGGAATTCTTATTCAAACGGATACTAACAGGATCCAAATAAGGAAAGGATAATCAATCTTGTAAGCAGAATGGCTGTTGCCATAAAAGAAACAGTAAAGTCATACAATAGGCAATTAAGTCTAAGTACAGGATTTGAAGTTATTTTTGGAAAGATTCAGCGAGGCCAATCAAAGGAAAACAAATCAATTAACCCTTGACAAGAGGGTAAAAATCAGAATTTCACGATAGGAAAAGTTTTGAAATCAATTACGAGTTTGAAAATAAAAAATCAATCACAGAAGGAACTCAGTATATAAATGAATGCACAAGTAATAGACACACGAAGCCAAGCTATAGCAAAAGAACAACATATAGTAGTAGCTCAAAAGAAAACATTCGAAGTATGATAGTTAGGTTTCAGTGTTTAACAATAGAGAAGAAGATCAAAAGCATGCAAAGAGTTGAGTGAAAACCATACGAGTTGCACAAACAATTTCAAAGAAATCGAATAGTCCCCAAAGAAACTAGGGTTTTCAAAAATCAATCGAGTTTATAGGAGATAAGCAGATAAACAAATAAACAGATTCAGAATCTCAGATAAGCCCCAAAAATTAGGGCTTTCACTATGCTCACTCAGGTATAGAAGAAGGGTAAATCAAGCGAATATTAACAAACAGAAACTCATACAAAATCCTCAAAATTAGGGTTTTCAACATGCTAACTCAGATAAAAATAAGGTAAATCAAACGAATATTACCAAACAGACTAAGAAACTTAAACAAAATCCCAAAAATTAGGGTTTTCAACATGCTAACTCAGATAGAAAACAACACAGTAAATCATGTTGAGAATCAGAGAAGACATTTGAAATATCTTGACATGAAACCCTAGTTGAAGAATAAAGAGTTTCTGAAAGCAAAAATTAAAGAAACTTCTAGAAAAATGCATAGAAGGTTTGCACACACATAGATCCGGAGTAGATCTAAAAATAAATCGAAGGAACCTCAGAGATTAGGGTTTCGTAAGAAACCCAGGTGATGAGAAAGGCTTTGGAAACCATCGATCTGAGTAGGAAAGTCGAAGGTCGAACTCGAATAGCCATGATTGGCCGGACAAAGGTTGAAGACGACCAGAGAACATTCATCGAGCCAAGGCTCGGTCAAAATCCTTCAAGACCTGGTCATAGGACCTTATAAACGAGCACGCAGAAGCCATGAGAGGCTAGTATATGCCTCCGATGAGCCTGAGAAGCTGTAGATTAGGGTTTCAGTGAGAGGCGACAGCTAGGCTTTGAGGTGAGTTGAGAGAGAGTTGAGAGAGGAGGGGATTCAGAGGCGGCGGTCGAGAGAAAATGAGATAGGGTTTAGGTCGTTTGGAATTAAAAAAGGAAAGGGGATGTCTGGGCTGTTGATCAAAATGATCAACGTCTCAGACTAGAAAAAAACAAATGGGTTTGGTTTAAATGGTACTGGGTTGGGTTAGGACGAAATTGGGCTGGAGTGATTTGGGCTCAATTTTGGGGTTGAATTGGGTTGAATAGGGGTGCCAATTTGGCTATAATTGAAATGTAATTGGGGCTAGGTCGTAAATAGCCAATTTTCATTTTAAATTTTTTATAAAATAGTAATATGATTTTCAAAAAGAAGATTAAGAGTACTGGGTAAATGAATATTATATAAATCTTAACTAAAAAATTATGGGACTAATTTTATAAACATAAAATGCCATAAATTACAAGATAGGCTATAATTGCAACAATATGCAATTTAGCTTTAAAATACCAAATGAACTTGTAAAAAAAAAATGCAAAAATTACCTTAATTATATTTTGGTATAAATGTGAGAATAGAATAAATTATTCACCAAGAATGATAATTTTGGTAATAATTATTGGATTTTATTATATTAAAATAGGCAATAAATTGGTTTAAAAATTATTTAAAAACGCCAAAACTCTTGGGTGTGCTTATATATCCACAAATATGTTATTTAAAAGTATTTTGGGTATAAAAATACTTAGGAAAAAATTGTGTATCAATAACACACTAATTGAATCCGGCCAGGACAGAAAATAAAACCAAAGTATTAATCCCAAATCATGCAATTAACTTAAGTAACCTATTTTAAATTGAACTAATCAAAATAAACAAACTAACTAGCGATAAAACACAAGAAAGAAAAAAGAAAAAGGAAACATAAAAAAAAAAGAAAAAAGAAACATAAAAAAGATAAAAGGAACATATATTGATTTGGCCGGAAATGGTTGAACAAACAAGACAAATCAACGAACAATGATTCTTGACGAAGCCTGGTCGGTCAGTGTTAACTTGGTTAGAATCCGGCAGTTTTGAAATAAAGCAAAACTAACGCTAATCGACTGTTCTTGTCAAGAACAATCGCTTAGCATAAACTTTGACTCAAATCCAGCCTTTGAAATCATAAGAATCGAAGAGAAAAGAAAAGTTTAAAGTTTTGGTTTTATTTCAGAGTCTTAGATCTGAAATTGAAGCAAATGGGTAAAGATTTTGGAGAAATCGGTGAAAGATATAGGATGAGGAGGTTATGTGGTTGTCTGGTTAGAAGATGGGGGTGTTTGGAGTGGCGCCGCCGGCCGGTGGAGTTTGGAAATTTGGGGGCGGCTAGGGTTTCTAACCGGACATAGGGTATATGACTGAATGAGGGGTTTGAATGGTATGGGGGGCTCTAATTCAGACAGTAATATACGAGGACAAGGTCAGTTCCCAGTCGTTGGATCACACAAGATCAATGACTGGGATTCAACAAAGTAGAAACCGGGTCGTTTGGTTGTGGGGGGAGATCTGGACCGTGTAGGCAGAATTTTGGGCATGGACATAGGCTATTTTGGATGGGTTTTAGCTTTAAAAATGGCCCAAATACTGAATTTATATCCCTTTTTAATTAACCCCCTTATTTTTTTTTCGTTTAACTAAAATTTTAAATTAATCTAAATTGTAAAACTAACCAATTAAATAATTATAAAAATTATAAAAAATTATTTGACCCTAAATCAAAAAGAAAAATCAATAATCTAAAAATCAAAAGGTAAAAAAATATAAAATGGATCATTTTTTGTAATTTTTATTTTTAACGGCATAAATAATTAACTAATTGATCCTAAAAGTGTAAAAATAAAACATAAATGCAATGCATAGTCTGTTTTTGGTATTTTCATGATTTTAATAAAAATTAAACGTGCACAAAAATGCAAATAATAAATAAAAATCCTACAGAAAATCCTACAAAATGGCAAATAATTGAAAAAAAATCTATTTTTTTTGATTTTATAGGAGTAATTCATATAGGAAAAAAATCACATGCTCACAGCTGCCCCTCTGTGCTCGAGAACACGACGGATTTTTGGGCATAGATAAAATGAGCAATTACGATCGATTTTTGCCCGTTTGAAACTTCATGAGAAGCTTTTTTTGAAAACGTCTAACCGAACCTTGCTACAGAGGTTGCGTACATATCCTTGGGTATAAAGGAATCAGGTCAGTGTAGTTCTGGATGTTTTGGCAGCTGGGACTACCGGAAAACTATAATTTCACTGTTGTTGCTGCTGTTTCTGCTTGCTGAGCTCCATATTACACCAAAAATGAAAGATGAAAAGCTAAATTAGCTAAGCCTATCAACTACGAGTTATAAGATTCCTATCTATAAACCTTTTAAAGCATGATCTTGAGTCTCGGATGGTTCTTCCCGCAAACTCTGATCTGAATCTAGATGCTCGTTAGCTGCAACCGCTGGTTCATTCTTCTTCAGCTTCTTGGATCATGGCGGGGCATGTAAAACTTATGACTTCAATCATATCTTCAACAGCCCGCATTTTTTCCCTGCTTCTACACTTAGAGTTCAACTTCTTTTCTTTTATTTGGGTTGAGACTTCTTCTTTTGGTCATCTCAAACCTTGTGCCTCACGGTAAAGACCTGTTGAGGCACCAAAGCAAAAAACGAATGAAATTTTCTGCCCCAGTTTTCATTGGAAAAATTTTATGAGTTATTGTAACAAAATTTAAACTATTTCTTTATTGAAAGCGATTAAAATCGCGATTATATATCCCAAGGAAAAAGAGAATAGGGAGTGGAGACCCTACATCTAAACTGCAATCAAATGGGGATCAGAGGCCCCAAGTTGGGAAGATTACCAGGTTATACTCGAGAAATGACTGGATTATACCGAAAAGAAAAAAGATCCTCCGGTAATGTCGGAAAAGTCATCGAGTTATGCTAAAAAAGAAAAAAAGGGTCCTCGGGTTATGCCAGAAAAAAAGGTCCTCAGGTTACGCCGGAAAAAAAAAGGTCCTCGGGTTATGTCGGAAAAAGAAAAAGGATCCTCGGGTTATTCCGGCAAACGTAAAAAGGTCCTCGGATTATGCCGGGAAAGAAAAAAGGTCCTCGGGTTATGCCGGGAAAGAAAAAAGGTCCTCGGGTTATGCAGGAAAAAGTAAAAAGGGTCCTTGGGTTATGCCGGAAAAGTCATCGGGTTATGCCGGAAAAAAAACATTCTCGAGTTATGCTAGGAAAAGGAAAGGGTCCTCGAGTTATGCCGGGAAAAGAAAAAGGGTCCCCGCATTCTACTGAAAAAAGAAAAAGGGTCCTCGGGTTATGCCAAAAAAGAAAAAAGTGTTCTCGGGTTATGCCGGGAAAAAAGGGTCCTCAGATTATGCCAGGAAAAGAAAAAAGGTCCTCGGGTTATGCTGAAAAAAGAAAAAGGATCCTCGGGTTATGCCAGGAAAAGAAAAAAGAGGGTCCTCGGGTTATGCCAGAAAACGATAAAAGGGTCCTCGGGTTATGTCGAAAAAAGAAAAAAGGGTCCTCTGGTTATGCCGGAAAAAGAAAAAAGGGTCTTCGGTTTATGCCGAGAACAAAAAGTGGTCTTCGAATTATGTCGGGAAAAGAAAATGATCCTCAGGTTATGCCGGAAAAAGAAAAAAGGGTCCTCAGGTTAAGCCGGGAAAAGAAAAAAGGGTCCTCGGGTTATGCTGGGAAAAGAAAAAAGGTCTTCGGGTTATGTTGGGAATAGAAAAAAGGGTCCTCGACTTATGCAGGGAAAAGAAAAATAGGTCCTCGGGTTATGTTGGGCATCAACTAGGGAGTGGAACCCTATAATGGAAAATGCTACTAGGTTATGCTGGAAGCGACCAGGGGCTGAGACCCTATGTTGGAAAAAACGTAACTAGAGATTGGGGACCCTAAGCTACCATGTTTTTGAATTTTCTTCTCTTTTTATTTTTTATTTTTTTTATTTAATAAAAAATGAGTAAGAATGCATGAAAGAATTTGGAAGAGACTTCAATTTTTGGATTGATTATTGCTACAAAACTGTTTCTAGCTCTTGCGCAGTTCCTTTTGGTTTCACCTGCTTCTTTCAAGGTTCATTTGGATTGCACATATTTCATGTTTTCAAAGAAAGAACAATTGTTAGTTTGATATGGTGGTTGGTTTTGTGCCCTTGATTGTTTTGATCATGGCCCAACTTTTTCGATGAAAACATCTATTGCTCACTGGCTTTCTGGAGATCGATCTCTCTTCTAAACCCAGGGATCTTGACTTTTCAAAATTTTATATGATGGTTCACCCGTGTGGGGCTTTGGCCTATTCATCTTATTTTTCCTTTATGGGCACTTGACTTTGGATTTCTTTCCTTTTCAATAATTTTGACTCTAAAGCATCGGCCATCATGGCCAGTCGAGATTGACTTGATGCACCTACTGCGGCTAGGTGCTTTTCCTTAAATTTGGCTTTTGTTAAGCAGAACCCTATAAAACCAATCTTGCCATCTTTTCTTTATATTAGTTTCGGAGAAGGATTAAACCGAAAGGGATTCAAAGAAAGGTAAACAAAGGATATGATAATGAATTTAATAAGTAGTGTCCCTTTCGGGGGAAGAAAGAAGGACTTATCTGGAGTGCATGTAAACTTCAATATACATGACATGCTTCTTGGACTGGATACCCGATCTGCACAACCATCCAATCTCTTATAAACCCATAATAACTCGTATCTTAAAACCGAGAAACTTTGCCAGGACTTTATCAGTGCCGATGGTTATAAGGAATTCCTTATTTTCGATCAATGGCGCCCTTCGCGGGTTTTTACCAATTGAACTCTCTCATTTCTTTTCTTACTGTCGCCTTATAGTGCTCTTTGTGAGTTTTCACCAACAAGACTCTCTCATTTTGAGTTTCACTGCTCACCATCGCCTTACGGTGCCATGCAGATTTTTACCAATAAGACTCTCTCATTTTATTTCTCTCATTTGATTGTATCGGATCCAACAACCTCCCATTGTGAACTTCTTTACTGATCGATCTGAAGAGCTTTGAATAGGATTTTGGGTAACAAGAGTTTGCGTTGAACTACCAGGTTGGAACCTTTTAGGCGACTGTCGCCGAACGATTATAAGTTCTACCCCAGTTTCAACTTTTGTGGAAATGTGGATTTTTCTTTTGGTGTGACTGAACCATAGAGAGGCTGCCTATGTATCCTTTCGGAATCAAGTCAAATGTAATCTAGGGAAACATTGTTTTTGATTTTTATTTAGATTGATCTTTTTTTTGACAAACGCTTTTGGGTTCCAAAGAGGGTAATCAAAGAAAGATAACCGGCTAAAAGGGTAAGCAAAGGGTTGAAGTGTTTGAGGTAGCGAGAATCAAAGCCTTCATCATCCCGATCGGATAATATCGATACCACAGAAGGGTTAAACGTAATACCTTTTTACTGCGTGTACATTTACAGCTGTTTCAGGGTCATTTCCTTCAATGTCTCCCAAGTACATGCCCCTTTCGGCAACAATTTTCTTATAATGTATGGACCTTTCAAGTTTGGAGGGAATTTTGCATTTGCTTCCTTGTGATACGGGGGAATAAATCTCAAAATGAGTTTCCCCACTTCAAAGTTTCTAGGCCGTACTTTCTTGTTGTAGGCACGTGCCATTATTTGTTGATACAACTGCCCGTGGCAAACTATGGCCATCGCTTTTCATCAATCAGGGTTAACTGTTCTAGACAGGTCTTAACCCACTCACTATCCTCAATCTTTTCTTGAACAATGATTCGGAGAGAAGAAATTTCAACTTCTGTTGGTATTATGGCTTCAGTGGAATAAACCAATAAATAGGGTATTGCTCCAATTTATGTGCGCAACAGTTGTGCGATTTCCCGTTAATACAAACAGCAACTTTTAATACCATTGTCTAGAACTTTGAATCATTTTTCTAAGGTTCTTCTTGATAATCTTTTTTGCTGCTTCAACAACACCATTAATTTTAGGCCGATAAGGGGTAGAATTCCGATGCGTGATCTTAAATTTTTTACATTTCTCCCTCATCAAATGATTGTTCAAATTTGCAGCACTATCTTTCATGATAGTTTTAGGAATATCAAAATGATAGATGATGTTGGCATGCACGAAGTCTACCACTGCTTCCTTAGCGACGGCTTTGAGAGTGACTGCTTTAACCTATTTTGTAAAGTAGTCGATGGCAACCAATATGAATCTACACCTATTTGAAGCTTTTGGCTCGATGGACCCAGTGACATATATACCCCAAGCAACGAACGGCCACAGTGCTGATATAGGATGCAGTTCCGAAGGTGGTGCAGTAATCAGGTCACTGTGCACCTGACACTGATGACATTTTTGGACAAAACTGAAGTAATCCTTTTCAATGGTCATCTTGTAATAAACTACTCGAATGTTTTTCTTTGCAAGGACGTATCTATTCATATGGGGTCCACACACTCCTGTTTGTACTTCATTCATGATTCTTCCGGCCTCTTGGGCATCCACGCATCTTAGAAGGTTTAGATCCGGAGTTCTTTTGCACAATACCTCTCCGCTCAAGAAAACGCCACGAGAAAGCCTTCTAATGGTTCTCTTTTGGTCTCCATTGGCTTGTCGGGATGTTTTTTTGTTTTCAAAAATCTCATGATATCATAATACCATGGTTGTACATTTGGTTCCACCTCAACAGTATTACAATAACTATGCCTTCCTCAGATTAGGATTTCTAACATGTCAATATGGATATTGCCTGCATATGGCAACATCGAGTGCATCAGCTAACTTATTGTGAAATAGAGGAATGTACCTAAACTCAATAGACTTGAACCACTTGCTAAGATCTTCCACATGTTGTCTGTATGGAATAATCTTAACATCCCGAGTTTCCTATTCACCCTTAACTTATCGAATAATCAAGTTCGAATCTCCCATGATTAACAATTCTTCAACATCTTGGTCGATTGCCATGTTCATACCTATAATGCGAGCTTCATACTTGGCAGTGTTGTTGGTTTAGAAAAACCAAAGCCAGGCTGTGGCCGAATAGTGCTGACCAGTGGGTGATATCAAGATTGCCCCAATCCCGACACCTTTTGTGTTCACAGCTCCATCGAAGAAAAATTTCCAAGCATTGGTGTCTTATGAAATTACCCAATTTAATTTATTTCATCATCTGGAAAGTAAGTACTCAAAGGCTGATATTCATCATCAACAGGATTTTCTGCTAAGTGATCCGCTAAAGCTTGAGCTTTTATTACAACGTGGGTGACATATACTGTGTCAAACTCGGTGAGGAGGATTTGCCATTTTGCTAGCCTTCCTGTGGGCATCGGCTTTTGGAATATTTATTTCAGAGGATCCAACCTGGTAATGAGATAGGTGGTGTAGGCCAACAGGTAATGCCTAAGTTTATGAGCGACCCAAGATAGGGCACAACAAGTCCTTTCCAACAAAGTGTATTTGGCTTCGTAATTAATGAACTTCTTGGTCAAATAGTATATTTCCTGTTATTTCTTCCCGGTCACATTATGTTGCCCGAGAACGCACCCAAAGGAATTCTCTAACACTGTCAAATACAAAAACAAAGGCCTTCCAGGTTCGGGTGGGCCAAGACTGGCGGATTCGACATATATTCTTTGATTTTGTCGTAGGCTTCTTGACACTCATCTTTCCATTTAATCGTAACATCTTTCTTTAACAAATTACATCTGGGCTCACATGTGAATTCAACATAGCAATGAATCGGCTGATGTAATTCAACCTTCCCAACAGAGTCATAACCTCTTTCTTGGTTCTCGCAGGAGGCAAATCCCGAATAGACTTTATCTTTGTTGGATCTAGCTTGACGCCCCTCCGATTTGACTATAAATACCAAGATTTTCCCAAACGGAACTCCAAATGCTCATTTAACTGGATTTAACTTGAATTCATACTTACGCAGCGCTCAAAGAAATTTCTCAGATCCTGAACATGGTCATCATGCATTCTTGATTTAATGATTACATCGTTCACATAAACATCAATTTTTTGGTGCATCATGTCATGAAAGATGGTAGTCATAGCTCTCATGTAAGTTTCCCCGGCGTCCTTCAAACCAAAAGGCATGACCCTGCAATAATAGGTGCCTCCGGGTGTTATGATGGATGTCTTTTACGTGTCTTCTTCATCCATCAAGATTTGATGATATCCAACAAAACAATCCATGAAATATTGTATCTCATGTTTGGCACAATTGTCAACAAGGATGTGGATGTTTGGCAAAGGGAAGTTTTCTTTGGGACTTGCTTTGTTCAGATCTGGATAGTCAATACACACTCAAGTTTTCCCATCTTTCTTTGGCACTGGAACCACATTAGCCAACCATGTGGTGTATCGGACAACCCGGATTACCCCTGCCTTTAACTCTTTGATAACCTCCTCTTTGATCGTGTCACTAATATCAGTTTTAAACTTCCTCTATTTTTGCTGGACAGGGCGATGAACGGGGTAAGTTGGCAATTTGTGCACCACTAAATCAACACTTAATCCTAGCATATCATCATAGGACAAAGAAAACACATCTTTGAACTCGAACAAGAGTTAGATCAATGCATCCTTGGTTCATCCATCAGTATGAATGCTTATCATGGTTTCTTGGACCTCTTCTGAACTACCCAAATTTACCGGCTCGATTTTATTAAGTTTGGTTTAGGTTTATCTCGAATTGTTCCAGTTCTTGGTTTATTTCCCTAAAAGCCTTATCTTCATCATATTCCGATTCTTGATTCATTATTTCACAGTTAGACAGTATGCTATGATCTGGACATGAAGTCCACAAGCATGTCATTTTATTTAAGTCCGTATTATTAGAACTGAGAAGAAGAAATAAGAAAAGTAACAAAAATTAGAAATAATAAAGAAAGAGATTCATAGACGATGAAATATTGATTTCATTTCATTGAATTTGAAGATAGAAGGGTTTACATTGGAATTATAAAGACAATAAACTAAAAAAAAACATTCTAGTTACACCCTAAAATAACTCAGAATGCAGAAAAGGTGGCAAGACTAGACTACCAGGATTCCCGCCGGACTGGGAACGGAGTAGCCTTCCAATTCTGAAGGTTGGCATTGGGCCAATATATTGCACCTCAGCAGTGGTCGAGCTTTCTCCCGGATGTACCATGTGAGCTTCATACAACATTTTCCTCACGGCTCAACATATGTCCTCAATTTCCTCAGTCGTGAAGGCCTTATCTTCCTCCCTTATGTATCTGAGCTAGAGGAGAGATACGGGACCATCTGAGGCAACACCTAACCATTGCTTTTTCATTCATTTGCCCATGTCACGTCATCTTCTGTGGCGTGAAAACCTATACCGAAGAACTTCTCACTGGCGGCTAAAGTGATAGGCTATGTGATACCTTGCAATGATACCCCGAGCCCCTTGCCGGGCTTATAACCATGCTTGATAATTTTAGTAGCGACCATGATTGACGCAATTGACAAAAAGAGTTGAGGACACGAGCTTCCTTGCTCACATTGAACTGTGACCACAACCTCAAATGCTTGATAGACTATGTGCTTGCTACCTTCCCTAGCCTCAAGACGTGGGACTGACGAGTCCCTATAAATTGATTGCTCGTCCTCTCCATGGACCACGATTTCTTGATCTTCGTGTTCAAATTTTACCATTTGGTGGAGAGTAGAAGGTATGACCCCTGCAGCATGGATCCAACGCCTTCCTAAGAGAAAATTATAAGAGGTGTCCATGTCTAACACCTTAAATGTCACTTCAAAATCAACAGGACGGATAGTCAAGATCAAATCAATCTATCCTATTGTGTCTCTCTTGATGCCATCAAAAGCACATAGAAAAATAGTGTTAGGCGTAATCTCTCAGTCCCAAAATCCATTCTTTGCAAAGTTGAGAGAGGGTAGATGTCAACCCCAGATCCGCCATCCAGCATGAATCTTTTCACGTACTACTCTTCGCATTTGACTGTCAACTGAAGGGATTTGTTGTGGGCAGACCCTTCCGGGGGCAAGTCATTCTTGCTAAATAAAATTCAGTTGATTTCAAAGAATCACTCTGCCATTCTTTCCAGTTGCTCAACACTGGTTCAGTCAAAACATATGCTTCATTGAGTGTCTTTTCAAAACTTTTTGGTACTCGTTCGAGCTTACCAGTAGAGACAAAAGCGAGACCTGAGAGGGAGACTTCCGAATTGGTCAATTAGCTCGTAGTCCGCAGTTTTTATTTTTTGGAAAAATTCCTCTATTTCTTTGGCGTTGCCTGGCTTTTTAAGCGGAAAACGCTTCTGCTTGGCGTTGGTCACTTCTTCCATATTGAGGTACTTCCTAGATGGGTTAGTTTCGTTTACTTCCCCCATGATTTATTTCCCCTCTTACATCACAGTTGCTTTGTTGTAGTTCCAGGGGACTGCAGTAGGGTCTTTCATGGGCTTTTGTGGTGCACCGCAAATGATCATGGGTTTGTTTATCCCGAATGGAATTATTGTTCCTCGTGCCATATAAGTCGCTTTGGGTACATACATCATAGGTCCATTGTTCAGCTCGAACCTTTTAGGAGGACTCAATGCGAATTGTTCTTTTCTGGAGGCTCGGGGAACATAAAGAATGGCATCCTTAGATGGTACTACCCCTATTTTTGTTTCCACCGTCTTTTCTACACTTTGAGGGACAGAGTTACTCTTCTTCTCCCCCTTGTCTTGCTTTGCAACCGCCTTTGAATTCTTTTCAACATCAGCGATGGAAATGATGGCTTTCAGAGCTAGGTCAAACTCTTTATCTTTACAAATCATCCCAATAACTGGCCTGTTGTTATGAGCCGGCAATCGATTATTGGTCACATTGGGGATCTCTTCATCTTTAAGCACTATCCGCTTTTGCTCTATTAGACTTTCGATCGCCCTTTTAAGAGTCCAACTGTCTTCAGTGTCATGCCCTTCCGCTCCTAATTGATAAGCACACCGAGCACCGTGTTGGTAGGAGGGCGACTTAAGGTTCTACCTATTTTGGGGTACGGGTTGCAACAAACCCATTTGGACCAGCTTAGGGAAAAGGCTAGAGTATGATTCACCAATAGGCCGGAAGTTCGTTCTTATGGGTGGCTCCCGGGCGCGTGCATTGTATGGAAAATTATTTTGTGGGGGACGGGGATTATATGGAGCTTGGTAAGGAAGGTTATTTCTAGGAAGTGGAGCTCGATTTTGGTTAAACTATTGTTGTGGTCGAGTGTATGGCTGGGCATTCATCACCGCATAGGCTGAGGAGCCATGGCATAAGCAACATCCTAGTGAGGATAATAATATTGCAGGGTGTTTGGCAGGAAGTAACCTCGGGGTTGATGGGAGTTTCTCATACTTGAAGCCATCATCGCCACTTCTTCTTTCTTCTTTCTATTTTCTACACCTCCTGAACCGCTCTGGATTTCTTGGGACGTAGCTCTGATAGCATATTGGCTCAATATACGGCCTGTCTTCAAACCATTTTTGACCATCTCCCCAATTTTGATAGCCTCAGCAAATGGCTTTCCTATTGCAGACATCATATTCTTGAAGTGGTTAGCCTCTTGGACTTTTAGAAAAACACTGACCATATCGGTCTCATCCATCGGAGGCTTCACCCTAGCCGCTTATTCGCGCCACTTAACAGCATATTCTCTGAAACTCTCTGAAGATTTTGTTTTTAGATTAGATAGGGAATTTCTGTCTGGAGATATGTCTATGTTGAACTGGAATTACTTGACGAAATCTCGAGCCAAATCATCCCGTATATGCCAGCAAGATATGTGTTGATCCATGTACCACTCGGATGCCACTCCAACTAGACTCTCTACGAAATAAGCCATTAGGAGCTCTTCTTTTTCTCCGGCCCCTCTTAGTTGATTGCAATACCTCTTGAGGTGGGCTATGGGGTCCCCGTTCCTATAATACTTTTCGAACTTGGGGGTCTTGAAATCGATGGGAAAATGAACATGTGGGAACATACATAAATTATCTTAGGATACGCTCTTTTGGCCACTTAAACCTTGTATATTCTTAAGGCTTTTTCCATGCTTCTCATTTTCTTAGTGATTTCCTCTTGCTCGGGATTCTTCGCAGCTTTCTCTTGTCCCGCGGTAAACTCATACCGGTGTTGTTGAGGGTAAGAATTGGTGGTGAAATGGGAAGTGTCTGGTTGAAAGGATGGTACTTGGAAAGTAAAGGATGATGGATCAAAGCTTGGCCTGGGCAAAGTCGGTAGTGCCGTAGCTGAGATCACTGGTGCAATAAATATTTTAGAGGCCACTCCCAAAATCAATGCATGGGGCAAACCTCAGAAGGCGTTCCAACAAAATAGGCTGAGATAGTGGGATATCCGAGTGGGGTATTCAGGTAATTTATGGGGATGTTGGAAGTTCCACTTGCTCTGGGAAGTAGCTCAGGAAAACCAGGTATTGCACTAGGCAACTCTCTACCGTTGGACGAAGCGTCCCACATTTCCAACATGTGGAGGCGTAGTGCCCTATTCTCTTCAGTGGCTGCCAAATATAATTTTGGGATAGTCGATATTGGGCTACCTTCTGGGATAGGAATTGTTGGTAGATGACCTTCAGATGACATTTCGACACTTCCTTTGGATCTTGTAAATTAAGGGTGCGAAGCTAGGTTACCACAAACCAACCACCTTAACAGAACCTAATCTCAATATCAAACACAATAAACTGGTTAGTTTGAGGCAATTAACACATAGGGAATCACACATTGGTGGGATGTGATGCACCTATAATGCTAAATGTATTTCTACATGTTGTGCAATGGTTGCGTGTCTCATCCCGGCTTTTGTTTTCTCCCTGATATTTCTTTTGTTTGGGTGATTTTCAATATTTACTCTCGTTTGCATTCTCTCATCGTTTTCTCTCTTTTCCTTATTTTTTCTTTTTTCTCATTTTCTCCTTTATTTGAGTTATTTAAAAACATGACCAGATCCGACGGGGATTTCCTACGTATCACGATGCCGCGCGAATCAGATCATCACGTAGTTCAAGCGATTTATGTGCAAAAATAAATAAACACATTTTGTTTTTGATTTTTTCTTCAAATTTTTGTTAAAAATAAAACCCCCTAATCTTCTCTATTACAAACGACTCCATCATACCTGCCTATGATTTGAAAGACTAGAGCAGACTCACAACAGACTCTAGAAATGAAAAATATAGACTCAAAAGAAAAATAATTAAGAGTACATAAGTGCCTCCAATCCATCTTGAGGGACACCAGTTGGTCTTGCCGCGGGCATACGTGCCAAGTCATCCTAAAGACGATAGAGGTCGTCCATTATTTGGCGAACAATGATCATTACCGAGGCAAAAAACATGGACCTGGTCATGTCCTCGCATTCAGTGCACTTCATCACTATGTAGTTGGCGATTCTTCTAACCCTTCCTCTGATAATGCCCCTTTCTTGTAACAACCGCCCTATTTGCTAGGATCTAGTCTCCAAAACCTTGGTGGTCGTATGATTCTGTTCTTGCATATGCTGTAGGTTCTCCTCTAGCTGTGACATCAAAGCGTAGCAATGTTCCCTCTCGTCTTTGAAGCTCTTGGCTTGTTTAGTCGTTTCTCCTTCAAGGCTATTAAGCTCCTTTTTCAAACCCATGACCCATCTATCATATATTTCCTTCAACTGTTGCACAAAAGTTGTCTGTTCTACTACATTTCTTGCCAACTTTGTTCGGGCATTTGCTAGCTCAGCCTAAGTTGTTTGTAAATCATCCTCATAGTCACGTATTTTCTACGTAAGGCTGTAGATGATCTTTTCATCTGCTATTCTCATTTTCCGGACTTGGACTAGGAGAGCTTTATTTTCTTGGGCCAACCTTCTTCTTTCACCTTCAGCCTCTTGCTCTTGTAGATCATTATTGAATACGATGTTTCTCAACTATTCTTGCAAAGTGTGAATGGTGGCTTGATACCTTTTATGCTTCTCTCCCCAGGCCAACCTTTCCCAAAATTTATCATCAAAAGTATGAACATGAGGTCTTTTGGCGGGCTTTTCAGGCTCAGGCTCAGGCTCTGGCTCTACCTCAGCATTCACACAAAACCTTCTCTCAAACCACGCAACATAATTTGGATCGACTTCTCCTCTGGAAAGATCTAGTTCTTGGGTGTCACTTTTTAGATATTGACAACCATTCCAATCCCGTCGGACTAAAGCCTCGGGTAGTGTTGATTTGTACGCGGCAAAATCAGAAGACTTGATTTTTTGCTATCAAGACATTTTGGAAGCCTTCCCCGAGGCCCCGAGGGAGGAAGGCCGTGATCGAGTTCTCGGCCTTAGGGCTAGTCGAAGTCCGACTCGAAGGAAGCAAGGTCCGAGGTCAGGATTAAAGAGGTCTCCTAGGCACGTGGCTACACCCGATAGGGCCGGTCTATCTGGAGCCTACTGTGAGGTCTTGCATCAAGCCGTCCCATCTTTGTACTTTTACAATTAGTATATATTTACTTTACCAAGTCCCCTCACCTATATAAAGGGGTAATCACCCTACCTTGTAAACGACTGATGTTACTCCACTTCTCCACAATGCAATAATCTCTCTCTCTTTCTTCTAAGATATCCGTCTTCCTTGACCTTGAGGTCGCCTTAGCACTTTATTGTTTCTTCATTTGTTCTTCATTATTTGGCTCAAGATTGGTAGTATAGAGCCTTACTTATCTATATCTTTGCTTGTTATCCCCTTCCTGACTACGCGAAATAGGCTCGAGACTCAACTCCTAGGTACCTACTAGCCTGCTTTGCGCCATGGAAACTTCCCCTTACTGGTTTGATTACTGCTTTGGCTAACTCAATCTTTACCATCTTACTTCATGAATTAGCACTAATCACCCTTACAAACTAGCTCGGTAATAGATCACGTATTTTTAGAATCCCATTTACAAATCTTATTGTTGTTACCATTTTCACGTCAAACAGTTTGCCGCCCACCGTGGGGCTAAAAATAATAGTGATTATTCTCTTATTAGTTTCCTCACTTAAATGCACAATATCTTTCACATTTTTTCTTGCCCAATATCTTTCGATTTTAGGTTAATGATTAGCTTGATAAGGGAAATCGAGGACGCTAACCCCAAAAATTGCAAAGAGAACAGTATGGTCGTTATAATGGCTGGCACGACATCGCAGGACCTTGATAGCGCATCAAGATCGGTTGGAGCGGATGCGGATCTGAACGCTGCGCGGTGGGGTAACGAAGCCTCGCGCACCTATGGCGGCACGCAACACATTAACCAATAGGAAGCCCGAAAATCCTAGCCCAGGTAGAATGGGAAGTTAACCTTTGCATTATTTTTGAAATTTTGTAGGAACAACATTTGGCTATCTCTCAGCTTCAGAGCCGCCCGTAGACTCTCAGCATGGCAGCACCCAAAATATCTCGTCACTTCGAACCGGCAACCTATCCTATAGAAGTGAGGATGCTGGAAGACCTTATCGTGAAGATCGAATCATGCTGGCGGAGACTCCTACAACAACCGTCTTACGAAGATACCATCCCGAAACTCATTTTGCAAAAGTCGGAAACGACAAAATCCCTCAGGAGTGACAGGACCTCAAGTCCTCACGGGTGCATCACCACTTACGCACGCCCATTCAGGAACGGCGACCTCCATAATGGAGAACTCGGACCCTTCCCGATAAGGATATTAGAGGAAACTCTCTCAGAAGAAACCAGGACACAGCACCATTGTTCGGCACATGATCTCGAGGACTCGCTCAACGTACTAGCACGGTTCGTAGAAGCACACGCCGACGCCATCAAAATAATGCCAAAAGGGCCCAATGCACCAAAGGCCGGGAGAAGAAGAAATAAAGTATCACGAGAAGCCACACCCCACTCCCTAACAGGAAAAACGAGACCGCTCTCGGTCTCGCATAATGGGCCGGCATGGGCCTTCACCCAAAACCCAAACAAAGCATATCCGACGACTCCAGAGCAGTTCAAGCGAAGCTCGGTCGAATATCCGAACAAGACTTGGTCAGATGCCAGCAACAAACACCAGGCCCAAGTCAGGGCCATGGACGACCCTCGAAAAACCTCCTCGGGTTCGACATATCCAGTAAGATTCCCAGTAAAGGAGCTGACACTGAATGAATGGAGCCATCGTCTACACGACACAAATGGAAGAGACGATTCGGGTACAACACGTCTCGCAAAAATAAGGCAGTAGCCCAAGGGAAACCCTCGAGGGACCTCCAATGGTACCGGATTCAACAAGACACAGCCGACAAGGAAACCTCACCCGATAGAGCTCGACTTCAACACTGCAGTTCCAAGGGTAGTGGTCACCATAAGCGAAGCCGAGAAATCCAGGTGGCTCGGACCAATTCAACCAGAACCCCTCCAGGGAAACCGTGGCCCACCACGGGAATCACGAGACGCTCGGAGTTATAGACCCAAAAGAGTAGCAACTATGCAATTAAACAAAGGTTGCCACAAAGTATCGCAAAATGGGCAAACCCAGATCCAGCTCCACGGGCTAAAGGAGATCGGACAAAACAGAGCCTGCGAGCCACGATGCATCGTCATAGCTGTTAAACGGTGGCGACACCCTACAAAGATTCGTAGAACATAGAGTGCAAATGCTCATCACAATAAAGGGACGGTCCAAGAAAATACTCCCAAAAGACACCCTTTCTTTCGAGGAAAAGGACGCTGAGATTCCCCCTCGGCATCACATTAACGTATTGGTAATCCCTTATTTCATTTGACTCATTTCAAATAAAACGTGCATTCATGAGTACAAGTGGATCGGCCAAATTATACCAACAATGTCGGGCCTAAGCCGATAGGATGATTCGGCCCAACTTCACTCTCGGGCCGGACCTCTGATAGGTTCCCAATGGCGATTACCATAACGACCGAATCACTCTCTGGAACGCGGCCTCCTTTTATCATTTCCTTTTCTTTCTTGTTTCTAATATGTATGCTAGCAGCCGGTTGAGGCATTCAGTAGCTCTGGATCTCGCTCGAGGGTCCGCGGCTACCACGGGGCCCGCCAGGCATTCTTTCCTAGACCGGGTTTCTAGAAGGAAGAAGGTTCCGCCCACAAGATTATTAGCAGGATTGCACATCGCCGGGGAGGGGACCCGACGAGATCGTGATCCTCTCTCTCCCAAAAATTTCCAATATGGGATAATACGAGCACATCGGATAATCAGGGAAGTCACACCCATATAGACCAGACTCTCAACAATAGGACAACATGTATTTATAGCTTTTATTTTTTCCAGGAAATAAAGAATATTATTTAGGCATTCGACGCCTCGAAGAAGACTATTTCATCTTATCCTCAACAAAAATCCTCTCCATCAAATGCGTCCCGAAACACTCAGAGACTTGAAACAATTCAACATCAACCCTACCACGGGGTTGGAATTCCGGGCTCATGAAGCCCTTGCAAATACAACTCCGGGTTCGCAAAATGCTGTCTTTAAGCTTTAACAGAACTCGGTGAACCAGAAAATCATCGCCATTCGCCACCTACTGGAAAATTCGAAATTATAATACCCTAGCCGGCAGCCTCGGCAACACCTAACCTATTCTCCGTACACTGTAACACCTCAACAGGCATGGCAAACTGTAAGACCTCAACAGGCATGGAAAATCCCGCAGTTTAGGCTATACGTCACATTTTTAAGAATCCCTAAATGGCATACCCTTGGTGTAGATGCCTAAAACTTCTTCTTGGGATAAAAATGGCCCCGACCAAACAAATATGACTCCAGTCAAAACGGTTGCTACAGCCTAAAAAATGAGACTCGAGGATGCCCGACTATTGTTAAAAAATCCTCCGATCTACTTTGGAAAGAACTGGTTAAAAATAGGCCTCCCTCAACAAGAAAAAAATGAGTCCCGACATCCGCTCCAAAATCACAAAAACGTCGATCTACTCTACCTAAAACATATGAACCTTCTAAGGTGCTTAAAACATCGCCGACTACGACTTGAAATCAAGGTTCTTTCAAAACCGACGACGGGTGTTACACCTCCTTTTTACGTTACACCCCGTGAAGGGTATAATAAGGAGTTTTTCCAATTAAAGGACAGTCAGAACGGGATTGATTATTATTTATTCGGAGTCGCCACTTGGGAGATTAATGGTGTCCCAAGTCACCGGTTAAATCCCGAACTGAAGAAAATATGACTCTGTTAACAGTCCGCGAACCAGAAATCCGGATAAGGAATTTTGTTAACCCGGGAGAAGGTGTTAGGCA
>MU692488.1:0-31160 GCA_026770625.1 Nicotiana glauca
GACCCAAATCTTATTCTCGACGAAGTTGAAATGTATTTAAAGCCATAGGCGTACTGGTACGGTGTGGTTCAAAAATACATTTTCACTACGTTGCAATTCCTTAAAATTGATAAAGCGGAATACTAATAATGCACATAATTAGAATATATAGAAATCAGATAAAAGAAAATATAATAGTTGAGCGACCGTGCTAGAACCACGAAATTCGGGAGTGCCTAACACTTTCTCCCGAATTAACAGAATTCCTTATCCGGATTTCTAGTTCGCAGACTGTAACAGAGTCAAACTTTCCTCGGTTCGGGATTAAAACGGTGACTTGAGACACCATTNGAGGTGTGACAATAATTATAGCAAATCTCGTGCAATCCGGAATCTATTGATTTCTCTCCTCATTCGTAATTATGAGCAATTCTCCATACATAATTTTGGTTTCATTCTGTTATGATCAGTTTCGGGACTAATATTTACTATTAGCTCTGAGTGTTTTTCACACTCCGTCCATATCATTTTTCACCTCCTTTATAACTTGCTTGACACATGATGAAGCTTAACTGGTCTACGAGACAAATCTGTCTTTTTTCAATACAAATAGTCCCCCACATTCCAGATAACCTCAGCTGATTATTCAAGAAGTAGAAAAGAATTATGACAGAAATATTTGCACCTCTTCCTGAGATTATAATGACGTGCTGCAGAGATTAAAGGACACATGCCACCTTCATTTAATCTTCGAGACACGCCACAATATGATTGGTTCTGTGTGTTGAATATGTCAAATTTCCATTCCACATCGGTGGTTTAGGTAGTTGGTAGGAAACTTTTTCCTATAAAAGAAGGTCTAATGTTTAGGATTTAGACACACCTCTCATTTGTCTTCTTATCTTCTTAAGGCATTTGTATCTTTTCTCTTTAGTATTGTTTCACTTGTATTTTTGGAGTCGAATAAAATATTTGATTGTGTCCGAGGAGTAGGCAAAATTAGCCGAATCTCGTAAATTCTGGTGTTCCTTTTATTGTTGTTTTATTGTCTTATTTATTATTTGGTGGCTGTCATAATTTTTGGTATAGTAGTTGTGACTCATTCA
The DNA here is from genome assembly GCA_026770625.1 of Nicotiana glauca. Classification (NCBI taxonomy): domain Eukaryota; kingdom Viridiplantae; phylum Streptophyta; class Magnoliopsida; order Solanales; family Solanaceae; genus Nicotiana; species Nicotiana glauca. The sequence continues at coordinate 1,086 of MU692488.1, forward strand.
CACTATATACATTTGACTTCCGCAACAATTGGTATCAGAGCCAAGGTACTGTCTAAGTATGCTATGTGGTTGCAGCATAGTCTGATCTTCCACATCAGAAAAGATTTATCTTGGTAACTGAGTCAAGGTTCTGTCTGAGTATGCTCTGTGGTTGCAGCTTAGTCTGATCTTCCACACCAGAAAGAAAATAATCTTGATTTGTGTCGTCAGCTATTAAATAATATTTGTGTCAAAGATGGGAGACAAGAAACAAGAAGAATCTACATCAAGTGTCAACAATACGTCATCATTGGCATCTTTGCTTATGACAAGAATTGTGTCAAATGCGAAATTTGCGATAAAAATATTTGACGGGTCAGGACATTTTGGGATGTGGCAAGGCGAGGTTCTAGATGTCATTTTTCAACAAGGGCTAGATCTTGCTATTGAAGAAAAGAGAGCAGATGTTATTTGAGAAGAAGATTGGAGAATTATCAACCATGTTGCTTGCGGTACCATTCGATCCTACCTTGCTAGAGAGCAGAAATATCCATACACAAAGGAAACTTCTGCAAGTAAATTATGGAAAGCACTGGAGGATAAATTTTTGAAGAAAAACAGTCAAAATAAATTGTACATGAAGAAGAGACTGTTTCACTTCACCTATGTTCTTGGTACCACGATGAATGAACATATCACCAGTTTCAATAACTTGGTCACAGATTTGCAAAATATGGATACAACTTATGATGATGGTGACTTGGCCTTAATGTTGTTGGCATCGCTTCCTGATGAGTACGAGCACCTTGAAACTACTCTACTCCATGCAAATGATGAAGTTTCTCTCAGAGAAGTTTGTTCGTCTTTGTACAGCTATGAAAAAAGAAAGCGAGAAAAACAGAAGGGCGGAGAAGGAGAAGTACTATTTGTGAGGGGTCGTCCTCAAAATCAAACCAGGACAAAGAAAGGAAGATCTAAGTCAAGATCTAAACCCAGCAAAGATAAATGTACCTTTTGTCGAGAAAAGGGGCACTGGAAGAAAGACTGTCCAAAGTTGAAGAATAAGCCAAACATAAACAATGGAAAGGCTATTATGGATTCAAATGTAGCTGATTGTGATGATTCAGACTACTCATTAGTTACAACTGAGTCATCAACATCATCAGACATATGGTTGATGGACTCGGCTTGTAGCTATCATATGTGTCCCAACAGGGACTGATTCGTAGAATTTCAAGAAGGAGAATATACACAGGGGATAACAGCCCTCTTACCTCATATGGAATTGGTTCAATACGATTAAGGAACCATGATGGAATGATCAGAACGTTAAAAGATGTTTGATATGTACCGAATTTGAAGAAGAATCTCATCTCTAATGGAGCCCTAGAAAAGGGTTCAAAATCGTTGCAGAAAATAAAGTGATGAGAGTATGCTCTGGTTCACTAGTGGTAATGAAGGCCAATCGAAAAAACAATAACATGTACCGTTATCTCGGTAGTACAGTTATTGGGACAGCGACAGTAACATCCAGTGATGAAAAAGAGGCAGAAGCAACCAGGCTATGGCACATTCGCTTAGGACATGCTAGAGGATAATCCTTGAAAACTTTATTAGATCAAGGATTGTTAAAAGGATTAAAGGCTTGCAACTTGAAGTTTTGCGAGCATTGTGTCAAAGGGAAACAAACAAGGGTTAAATTTGGTACAGCGATCCATAATACTAAAGGCATTTTGGATTATGTACACACTGATGTTTGGGGTCCTTCCAAAACACCTTCATTGGGTGGGAAGCACTATTTTGTAATATTTGTTGATGATTTTTCCTGAAGAGTATGGGTGTATACCATGAAGAGCAAAGATGAAGTATTGGGAATTTTTCTCAAATGGAAGACGATGGTGGAGAATCAAACAGGCAGGAAGATCAAGTGTATTCGCACAAACAATGGAGGTGAATACAAAAATTATCATTTCAGTAAGGTCTGTGAAAATGATGGCATAGTCTAACACTTCACTGTCAGACATACATCACAACAGAATGGAGTGGCAGAATGTATGAACCGAACCTTGCTGGAGAAGGTACGGTGTATGTTGTCCAGTGCTGGCTTGGGCAAAGAATTTTGGGATGTGGCAATTACATATGCATGCCACCTTATTAATCGTCTACCATCTGCTGCTATTGATGGCAAGACACCATTTGAAAAATAGTATGGAAAGCCTGCTATAGATTATTACTCTTTGCACGTGTTTGGATCAACTGCATACTATCATGTAACAGAGTCGAATTAGATCAAAGGGCAAAGAAGACTATTTTTATGGGGATTACTTCTGGAGTCAAAGGATACCGCTTATGGTATCCTATGACAAAGAAAGTAATATTCAGCGAGGATGTTACCTTTGATGAATCTGATATGGTAAATAAGATAACAGAAAATACCAAACAAAATGAAGGTGCTTCTAAGCAGGTGGAGTTTGAGAGAAAATTTATTTTTCCTACACAAGAAGCAGAGGAGGAAACAAATGAAGATTATCCTCTGGAAGGAGGCCAGTAGAGGAGATTCCAACTCAGGAACCTCAACAATAACTTGAATCAATAGCAACCAGCAGGCCAAAAAGGAAAATAACGTAACATGTTCGTCTCATAGAGACGGTTGCTTTTGCAACCTCAATTGTAGCTGATGATGTTCCTACCACTTATAAAGACGCAGTCCAAAGTTCAGAAGAAGATAGGTGGAGGATTTCCATGAATCAAGAAATGCAGTCCCTTCATCAGAATCATACATGGAGATTGGCCAATCTCTCGAAGGGAAAGAAAGCAATTAGGTGCAAATGGGTATTTGCAAAGAAGGAAGGATTTCCTAACCAAGTAGATGTTCGCTAAAAAGCAAGATTGGTATCCAAAGGATATGCTCAAAAGGAGGGAATTGATTACAATGAAGTATTTTCTCCAGTTGTAAAATATTCCTCCATTAGAATTATGTTGCCTTTGGTAGCACAGTTGGATTTGGAACTAGTTCAGATGGATATAAAAACTGCGTTTTTACATGGAAACTTGGAGGATGAAATCTATATGACTTAGCCAGAAGGATTCAAAGTTGCTGGAAAAGAAAATATGGTGTGCAAACTTGAAAAATCGTTGTACGGATTGAAACAATCCTCTAGACAATGGTACAAGCGATTTGACAAGTTTATGTTGCAGTAAGGGTACAAGAGAAGCAAATACAATCATTGTGTGTATTTGCACAAGCTTAAAGATGTTTCCTTTATATATCTTCTCCTATATATTGATGATATGTTGATAGCTTTCAAGAATTCGGAAGAAATTGATTAGTTGAAGATTCAACTTAAGAAGGAGTTCGAGATGAAGGATCTGGGTGAGGCAAAGAAAATTCTTGGCATGGAGATAATAAGAGATAGACGTTCAAAGAAACTCTGTTTATCTCAGAAAGAATATTTGAAGAGAGTACTACAACATTTTGGTATAGATGACAAGACTAATCCAGTTAGTACTCCATTTGCTCCCCATTTTAAGCTAAGTACTACTATGTCGCCAAAAGATGAAGCTGAACGAGAGTATATGTCAAAGGTACCATACGCAAATGTTGTTGGNTGAAGTGGATTCTATGGTATATTCATAATATTATAGATGTCGGGTTGGTTTTTGAGCAGGAAGACAATCAGTCTGTATCTGGATATTGTGACTCAGATTTTGCGGATGACCTGGACAAACAAAGATCAACTACTGGTTATGTGTTTACTTTTACAAAGGCACCAGTTAGTTGGAAGTCTACTTTGCAATCAACAGTTGCTTTGTCTAAAACAAAGATAGAGTACATGGCTATTACAGAAGCTGTGAAGGAGGCAATTTGGCTTCAAGGGTTGCTAAAGGAGCTTGGTATTGGAAACAAAAGTATCACAATTTTTTGTGATATTCAAAGTGCTATTCAATTAGCGAAGAACCAAGTTTATCATGCAAGGACGAAGCACATTGATGTTCGATATCATTTCGTACGAGAAATCATAGAAGAAGGTGGAGTCACGTTGAACAAAATTCATACTATGGAGAATCCTGCTGATATGCTGACAAAAGTGGTGATTGCGGTCAAGTTTCAACATTGTTTGGATTTGATCAACATTGTTAAACTTTGAAGATTGAAGATAAAGACACAACCAAAATTTGTTAGCGAGAGAAAATTGAAAATGTGAAATTTTGCTAAGGTGGAGATTTGTTGAATATGTCAAATTTCCATCCCACATCGGTGGTTTAGGTAGTTGGTAGGAAACTTTTTCCTATAAAAGAAGGCCTAATATTTAGGATTTAGACACACCTCTCATTTGCCTTCTTATCTTCTTCAGACATTTGTATTTTCTCTCTTTAGTATTATTTCACTTGTATTTTTGGAGTGGAATAAAATATTTGGTTGTGTCCGAGGAGTAGGCAAAATTAGCCGAACCTCGTAAATTCTGGTGTTCTTTTTATTGTCTTATTTATTATTTGGTAGCTGTCATAATTTTTAGTATAGTAATTGTGACTCATTCACACTATATAAATTTTGTTTCCGCAACACTGTGATTTACAGCGGTTTTCTCGACACATGGGGCTCTATAAATTTAAAGTGTCAATCCCATAATGACGGTTCGTGTTGACATAATCTCTTCCTAAATACTTCGTGTTGACATAATCTCTTCCTAAATACGAAACCATGAACCCTCAAATCTTTCTTCTACTTCCCTTTGTCTTTGTCTTCTTCCTTGTACTTTTTCATATTCCTTCGCTCTTCGTTACTTGTAATTTTCGTTATCGCTGCAATGGATTCTCAACTTTCTGCTTCTTCTAATCCTGCAACATCCCCTCATCGTGCTATTACATCCGACGATTTACCGAACATAGTGTCTCCCGTTAGGTCTAGGAGAAGAGGGTAAAGGATTCACTTCCTTGGCTCTACGGCAAGCAGAGTTGATGATGCTTCTACCAAGGGAAGTCTATCCACTACTAGAACTTCCTCTAAGAATAAGAAGAAAAACAAATCAAAAAGTAACTCAAAACCTTTAACTGAGCCCTTATATTATGATATTATTCCCAAAGAATTCAAATTTGAAGCCGATTGTACTGAATGAAATAGAAAAGTTAACCAAAAAGGTGGTCGTAACAACCCTAATGATAATTATCCTTCCCTTATCAAACCTGGCCATCTCCTTCTTGCTCGTAAAGATTTCCATTGGAGATCCAATTTTCCTCATGAAGACGAACGAATAACTAGCCACCATGATATTAATTAATTTGTATATACTTACCCATTCACTCTCGGGTTCCAACCTACAATAGACTCTGTGATTGACGAATTATGCCACCACTTCAATATTTGCCTAGCTCAAATAGGCCCGATGGTTTGGAGGGTCGTAGCCTGCCTATACTATTTAGAAAATTTAGTTTTGGCAAATTTTTATTTATTTATACTCTTCCATTACATGCAGGCAGTTTTACCCTTAGTACTCATAGTAAGTGAGTAATAATTGACCCCGAGAATGATTATGATCATGAATAGTATTACCGGTTCGTGGCTATCCCAACCCATAAATTGATTGACATTGGTAACTGCCTATTTCCAAAGAAATAGAATTACACTCGTAAAATTTCTTCGGCCTTTCTAAGTTACTTTCCTTTCATTCATAATTGTATATATTTTCCATAATGAAACTTTGTATGCAACTAGCATGGAAGTAATCGGAGCATTTCCATGGTTGGGTTTCCACGTTGCTACCTTTTGCTCCCATGGAACAAAGATCATAAAAATACATCTCCAAAAAGTTGAATAGGAAGTGAAAATTCATGGTAAATTTCATTGAAAAATATGCACTTGCACCTTTTGTCTTTTCGTATGTAATATTTTATTACGTATGTGTAGCTAGGATTTAAACTTCGAGGAACCCTTCCTTCCGCTTCGGCTACTAGACTTGATATAAACGTAGCCAAGAGCCTATTTTGAAGTTGGCTTAGTCAAAATAAAAAAGTCACCACCTCAGAAGAAGTTGATAAAGAAGAAGAAACTCCTCTCAAGAAGAAAATAAGGTCAGATTGTCGATTTATCAATGGAAGTTGGTAAGGGAAAAACCCAATTCGAGAGTCTTCAGCTTGAGAAGGAAGTTTTAGAACAAGAAAAAGATGCCCTCCAATATGAGAATAAGTCAATCACATCCAATTTGGCAACAACAAAGATAGATCTAAATCAAGAAGAGAGGATTTTTGCTGAGCAGCATTTCCGGGCCACTGAGAAAATTTAGAAATTTGAAGGAACAAATTGCTCAAAAGGAATCATACTCGGGTCAACTGGTTCAAGAGTACATCCAAGCCAAAGAAGATATCCATATTTCTTTGGACAAGATAAATTTTCTTGAATCCTCTTTCGATCCCCTAGGAGCCTCTTACCATGCTGCGGAAGTAGAGAACGAACACTTACCATCAGAAATTGATGAATGGGTTGAGAATTAGGAAGATCTCAAAAATAAGTATGAGATGGATGTGAATTGGATTTTTATTTGTACTTGCTTTGATACTTTGAATGAAGCACATAATGAGGCCTTCGGCCTGAATGCTGAATTTGAGAAAGTCAAGGAAGTTGTTGAGAGGCTCCAACTGAAGAGAATGTGAATTCCAAAATAATGTTTCTTCTCTCGTGTGTATACAATAAGCCTCCTTTTATGTAGAGAAAGTCAACTCAAGTAATTATCTTAAGTCTATTATTTAATTAAAAAGTCTCATGTCTTTTCGGACCAACTACCGGCAATTTTCGACAAGTCTTTTCCCGGGGAGCGGAAAAAGAAAAGAAAATGAATCAAAGAAATGGACTTGCTAACTTTAGAATACATCATATCTCTAGGGCTAACCCTGTCTATCGCCCTACGTCGGATCTCCTCATTTTCAAATGGGGATAAGCGAGAAGCCGCTTTGCAGGGTAGACTCGCCAGGGAGGAGAGGCGAAAGAGAGATTTTCGAGCCTGCAAGCAGCAAGCAACAACGGCTTTTCAGCCGTTGCGCGTGGCGGACGGGTGAGTAACGCATAAGAACCTGCCCTTGGGAGGGGAAAAACTGTTGGAAACGGCTGCTAATACCCCATAGGCTGAGGAACAAACTCGAAGACTTAGATGGAAACCCCTTTATATCGCTCCTGCAATAGAAAGACTCAATCAATAGCCGAAAAGTATACTTTTTGTTTACCCAATACACATAAGCGTATATTTGGAACTTGCAGACAACAATATCAAAAACATAAAAGCTAGCTACTTTTATTTGTCCCCAGCTACTTTATTGTCCATTATCTTGGGATCAACACCCCCCTCAAGTTGGAGGGGGAAGAAATCACCCCCAACTTGCCCAAGAGATTATGATGACGAGGTCCTGGGAGCAATTTTGTGAAGAGATCCGCCAGTTAAGACAAAGATCGAACAAAAGCGAGGGAAATCAAACCAGACAAGAACTGTTATTAGATAAAATGGCAATCCAACTCAACGTGTTTCGTCTGTTCATGAACTACGGGGTCTTTAGCTATATGTATTACTGCTTGGCTATCTGATTGTAAAGGAACTGGAAGGGTTACGAGAATAGATAGATCTTCAAAGAGACAAACCAGCCAAGTAAGTTCTGGAACCACTCATCGCATTGAGAGATATTCAGCCTCAATAGAACTTAGAGAAATTGAGGTATGTTTCTTAGATTTCCATGAAATCAGCGAAGCTCCAAGTGAGATATAAAAGCCGCTTACTGATTGTGCGAATCCGGGCAGGTTGCCCAATCCGAATCACAAAATGCCAAGAGTTGAAAAGAGGATGAAGATGACATAAAAAGACCAAATCCAGGATCCTTCAACAAATATCGAAGCAAGTGATAGGCAGCATCAAGATGGGGCTTCCTGGGGTCCTGCATGTATTGGCTCAAGTGTTGGACCGTAAAAGATAAATTCGGTCTGGTATGTGTTAGGTAATTAAGTTTACCAAGTAAATAACGATATAAAGTAGGGTCCTTTACAGGATCCCCTGTCTTAGCAAGAAGCCTAGATGTTGGATCAAGTGGAGAAGAAACAGGAACCAATTGCATTGCATCAAATTCCTTGAGAAGATCAAAGGTAAACTTCCTTTGTGAAAGGATCAACCCCTGAGGTTCGCGGATCACCTCCATGCCCAGAAAAAAATACAGGTCCCCAAGATCCTTGATTCTAAATTCTTAATGAAGAAAATCTTTTAGTGCTTGTAATTCTGCTATATCATTTTCTGTTAGTAATATATCATCGACATAGACGGCTACAATAGAGATAGAGGAATTTGACTTTTTAAAGAACATGGAGTAGTCATTTAATGAGTGAGTGAAACCCTTAAAATTTAGGGCATTAGTGAGCTTAGAATACCATTATCGCGAATCTTGATTAAGTCCATAAAGTGACTTTTTCAATTTGCAGACATGTGTAGAAGATGGTGGGATAACTCCTGCTAGGAATTTCATATAGACTTACTCTTGAAAATCTCCATGTAGAAATCCATTATCCACATCTAACTGATACAAACCCCAACCTCTTTTTACTGCTGTAGCAAGTATACACCTGATGGTGGTCATTTTGACCACCGGTGAAAAAGTTTCAGTAAAGTCCACTCCTTCCCTTTGTATGTCTCCTCTAATGACTAGCCTTGCTTTAAATCATTCTATACTTCCATCCAAATGTTGTTTAACTTTGTACACCCATTTGCATGGCAAAGTTTTCCTACCAAGGGGTAGTTCAACTACCTCCCAAGTTTTGTTGAGCTCAAAAGCCTCAATTTCCCTTGCCATAGCCTCCTGCCATCCTAGTTGGTGTGCAGCCTCACTATAACTAATTGGTTCTTGAACATTAGATAGAGAATTAAGCATATGTTGATTAGCATAGGAAAGTCCATTAAAAGATAGTGAATTTGGTGTTACAGGAGTGAGGAAACAAGAATTACCTACATCTGTGAGCTTGAGTGCATTGAGATCTAATCTTTAAGATATGAAGGTGGATTATCTGGCCTTGAAGATTTTCTGATGAGTGTGTCCATCATAGGTTCAGAGTCAGAGGTGGAAAAATATGAGTATTGGTCCCTGAAATAGGGGATCTAGAAGATAAAGGAATATGAGATGATCTAGGAGCAGACAGAGGAGTAGAAATAGATTGAGGTGCAGGATTTGAAGGAGTAGGAATGAAATGTGAACTGATAGGTGAAGTTTGAGGTTAAAAATCAGGAATTAAACTAGGTGAATGACTTGGTTTAGCAAGGGGCAGAATAAGATGACTTGTAGTAGGTGAGTTTATAGAAGCAAAGGGAAAGAATTCCTCATGGAACACAACATCTCTAGAAATGGTAGTCTTAAGAGTTTTAAAGTTAAGCACTTTATAACCTTTCTTGCCATATGGAAACCCTAGGAAAACACAAGGTACTGCCCTAGGATCAAGTTTTATTCTGTGTTTTACAATAATGGAAGAAAAGCATAAACAACCAAAGCACCTAAGGTGGGAGTAATTGGGCTTCACCTTAAACAATATCTCATAAGGAGTCTTGAAATATAAGACTCTAGAAGGGAACCTATTGACTAGGTAGGTTGCTGTGAGTAAACAATCTCCCCAATAAGAAACAGGTAAATATGACTGGTACAATAGTGCCCTAGATGTTTCTAATAAATGATTGTGCTTCCTCTCCACTACACCATTTTGTTGTGGGGTGTACACACAAGTAGTTTGATGAATAATTCCTTGTGAAGAAAGGAAATCTGACTGAATATTCCCAGTGCCCAATTCAAAAACATTGTCTGATCTAATGATTTTAACCTTAGAATGAAATGTCTACCCACCATTGCTAGATAAGACTTTAAAACTGTGAAAGTATTTGATTTGGTACTTAGGAGATAAGTCCAAGTGGCTCTGCTAAAGTCATCAACAATGGTGAGAAAATATTTGTAACCATCATATGTCGCACTACTATATGGTCCCCAAGTATCCACATAAATTAATTCAAATGTTTCTTTAGAAGAGATAGAGCTTGAGGAAAAAGGGAGTCTAGTCTGCCTTGCCATTGGGCAAACATAACAAGGGTTTAAGAAATTAGAACATGAAGAAGCAGGAAGAGACAAAATATTCTTCATATTACTTAGTGGCATATGACCTAGCCTACAATGTCACAACTTTTCTCTTACATTAGAATTAGAAAAAGTGAAGCAAGAACTTAAAACTGGAATGGAAGTAGACTTCCTTTTTGAAACAAAACCATTCCTAGACTTAGACAAAATATCTGAGACTGATACTGAAGGCCTTGATCTGAGGATGTAGAGTCCTCCCTCCTCTTTACCAATCTCCATAGGGCTCTTCAGTGAAGGGACCTGTAGTAGAAAATAAGAAGAAGGAGTGAAAAGGACATATTGCTTAAGTTGCCTGCACAACTTGTGCACAGATAACAGATTATACCTAAAATAAGGAATATACAAAATATTATCTAAGATTAGATTAGGCAATAGTGAAATAGAGCCTGAATGAGTAACTTTTACTTTAAAGGAATTAGGTAGGTTAACCATGACAGGTTTTGGTAAAGCCTTTAAATCTAAGAAGAAAGCTTTGTTAAAAGTCATATACCCAATGGCTCCACTATCTAATATCCATGAATCACTTTGAATTTGAATGAGACAGGCATAAGTGTTGAAGAACTGTGTTATACCTGCACAACTTAGGTTTGCATAAGCTTCAGAGGTACTTGCTCTATTTTGTGCCATTTTCACTTGTTGAAGAAGCTGTAGTAATTCTGTCACATTTTCTTGAGTAAGTATGTGATTATTTATCAACTTAGTACCTCCCTGCTCACTTTCTCCAATAGTGTTAAAAGCACTGTTAACCTGAACTCCTTCTTGATATCTCCTCTGCTTTGTGAACTTAAAATCTGCAGGAAATCCATAGAGCCTGTAGCACTTTTCAATGTTGTGACCAACCTTTTTACAGTAACCGCATCTAAGTCCTGCTTTCTTAGCATCAAAATCTGTTTTCTGTCCTCTATTATTATTCATCTTCTTAGTATTTCTTGCATAGTTGGTTGTAATGAAAGAGGAAGAATCTACTGGATGAGCAGGATTAGCATGAATTTCCCTTTGTTTTTCATCTTGAGTCACGAGGGAGTAGGCTTGCCCAATAGTGGGTAAAGGAGAAGACAATAGAATATTACTTCTCACCCCTATGTAGGTGTCATTGAGCCCCATTAGAAACTGCAGCAACCTCTGGTCTTGGTGAGTCTTCAAATTCTTTCCTTTATCTCCACACACACACTCACATGAACATGTGGAAAAATTAATTAGAGTGTCTAACTCATCCCATAAACTTTTTATTTTCGTAAAGTAGCTAGATACACTAGAGTTTTCTTGAACTACATTACTTAGTTCTTTTTGAAGTTGAAACAATTTAGCACTATTTATTGACCAAATCTGTCTTCCAAATCATTCTATAGGTCCTTTGCACTGTGAGAGTAAAGCACACTCTCTGCAATCTCTTTTGACAGAGAGTTACGCAACCAAGACAGGACCATGTCATTTCCTCTTGACCAAACACTTTGAAGCCCAGAACATTCATCCGGAATGGAGATGGTTCCATAAATAAAACCCAATTTATTCTTTGTAGAAAGAGCTATCACAACAGCTCTACGCCAAGCACCATAACTTTTGCCATCAAAAACTGAAAAAACCAGGTTCATTTCTGGATAATCTGAGGGGTGAAGAAAAAATGGGTGTGATGAGTCAATCGTTACTTTCTTGGATGAATTAGCTATAGTGGCCACAAAGTTATTAATATCAGATGTTTCTACCCTTTTGAAAGAAGAAGGCAGATTGAAAAAAGTGAAAGAAAATTTTCAAAATATGCTTGAATGACCTGCTCTGATACCATGAAGAGAATGTGAATTCCAAAATATGTTTCTTCTCTATCTCGTGTGTATACAATAAGTCTCCTTTTATGCAAAGAAAGCCAACTCAAGCAATTATCTTAAGTCTGTTACTTAATTTAAAAGTATACTTTTTGTTTACCCAATACACATAAGCGTGTATTTGGCACTTGCAGACAGCAATATCAAAAACATAAAAGCTAGCTACTTTTGTTTGTCCCCAGCTACTTCATTGTCCATTATCTTGGGACCAACACCAACAAGTTATGATCCCTTTCAGTGTCAAAGAGGACTATTCAGAAGGTAAAGTGTGTCCAAACTTGATGGATGAGGGTGATGAAGATAAATATACTGAATCACACATCTTATCTCTGAGCCTGCAAGTTGATCCTTCTCAAGCTGCTTCCCCGCCTGCTCAAGTTGCCTTTCCCGGTCCCATAAATATTTCTCCCGATATTAGTTAATTTATTTTTCCTTTTAAGGCCAAGTTTTTTGGTTTACTTTAAGACAACTTCTCATGTTTTTATGCCATTCTTATGACTTTGCTTGCTCAAATTTTCGAGTCTTTAATTGTATACTTTTATGCTTTATCTAAGGTGAAGTGTTTTTATTGTCGTAATTGAATACTTATTGTCTTAACATAAAGGAGGGCCCATTTACGTAATCGGCACTAATGAAAATGACATCTCATCTTCATGTTCGGTGTAAAATAGAATTAAGTATCCTTGATTAACATAAGTGGTGAAAAAATTAAAACAAAAAAATAAGTCCTCATAATACTTCAAAACATGCATTTATTTGTAAACAATGCAATTGTTTTTTGGCACAAATACAATTATCTTTGACGATAATATAATATCTCTGTTGATTGTATTCTACTTGTGAACACATCGTATAAGTTTGTAAAAGTTATATTTTCAGGCTATTTTCATTTAGGCTCAAGATTTCTCTTGAAGTTTTTGAAACTCTTAAAATCCGTTTATCTTGAATCATCTTGAATTAATACTTCCATATTCCGTCTTCATATGACATAGTATTCCACCAGTGTTTGAGTTTGAAGCATGAAGACTTAAACTCTAATTCTTCACGTGGACTTCGATATCCTCTTCCCTTTGTCATTCTCCTAAAAAGGAAATATGCACGGGACTTGGGGATTTTCTTAGATGAAGACGATGTGTAACCTTCCAATCAAACTTGTTGTTACCTTGACCATGAGTAATCTATGATTGTGAGTGACAATTCAGGTCTATTTTCATCCTTCGCCCCAGATTAGTTTTATGCCTATCATCTAAGAGTTTTAGTAAAATAATAATAAAATATAAATTACCTCATTGTGGATATTCTCTTAGAAGTAATACTTCTTGAGTGTGCTACATTCCAATTTGACTATAGCATTTTTCCATTTATTATCTCCAACTCATACACTCTTTTTTAAGGAATGTCTCGAACTCGGTATGGTCCTTTCCAGCTTGGCTCAGTATCTCGGTATTAATTTCTTGTGTTGTAGGAAACACCTTTCTAAGGACGAAGTTTTGAGTTTTGAAGTACCGTAGATTACCCCTTCGATTGTAATATATTTCTATCCTAGCCATATCCAGATTATTTTTTAAAGCTTTATCATTTGACGATTTTGTTGCATGAGAAAATCTCAAGCTCGGTTCTCCTATTTCGACTAGGATTAGAGGTTTAGTTTCGTAAACGAGGGAGAAAGGAGTTTCTCCCATACTTATTTTTTATGTGTCGGTAAGCCCATAACAATCTTGGCAACACTTCTGGCTATTTTCCTTTGGCAGCTTCTAAATGCTATTTTTAATTATTAATAATTATCTTATTTGTTGTTGTTGATTGACCATTGGATTCAAGATAATAAGTTGACGAAGTTATTCTTTTAATTTTTCAACTTTTAAAGAATTTAGTTGAATTTGTCCCTATGAACTATGGACCATCATCATATGATATTCCTTTTGTCACCCTAGATAGGCAAATCACGTTCTTCCAAATAAAATTAATTACTTTCTTTAATCTGCTTAAATGCTCCTAATTCCACATATTTAGAAAAATAGTCAGTTTGAACTAACAAAAATCTTACCTTTTCAGGCGCTTGTGGCAATATACCTATGATATTCATTCCCACTTCATGAATGGCAATTGAGAAAGTACATAATGCAATGGATCTACCGGTTGATGAAGTTTATTTACATATTGTTGACATTCGTCATACTTTTTTATAAAATACAACAAGTGTATGACTACAAATTAACAATAAAGCTCAACATGGAAAAATAATCCTATATGCCTAATTCAACAAGTCATAACCTTAAACATATTTCTAAGCCACAATTACAAGTCATCACATTGCGTAGAAAAAAATAAAACGTGAATATAAGTTCACATAGTTCAAATAAGGCTTAATCATAAGCCAAACTGTATCGGATGTGTTCATAACCTAGCAACATACAAGTTCGCCACCTTGCATACACGTGGGATCCTAAATCGAGCAACAAGTAGAAAATAGATCACTTGTGGGGAGAATATTTACTTACAAGAATAGACAAGAGACATACCTCCACCCGATTAGCTTAAATCAATCAACAAATACCTTTTCTCTCAAAACTAACTCTAAATGACTCGAATTTAGTCAAATATAACTCAATAACGTCAAGAAAAAATTATAGAAATCAATTTCAAACAATAAAGTTTTAATTTTTAATGAAATCCCAAAGTCAACAAAAGTCTTTCCGGACCCCATGGTCAAAATCTGAGTCCAAGATCAAATCTTGGTGACCCATAACCACACAAGTCAAAATGTGTGATTAGATTCTAAACCCTCGTCCAATTTGGTGTTCAAAGTCCCAAAATATATTTTCTTATTGTTGACAAAAATCCCAAAATTTACTTATTCAATTCCATATTTTGATGTTAAATCTAGTAATCGATTCATGTAAAAATTATAGATATAGGTTAAAATCACTTATCCCAAGCATGTAGATAAAGATCTAGGTTAAATCCCTTCGAAATCGAGCTCCCAAGTCTCTAAAGTGCTGAAGAATAAAATAAAAATTCAAGAATCCCGTGTATATACAAAATTCTAATCTCACACAATGTTGGCAGCACTTTAACCACACTCCAAGCTTTGCAGCCCCAATCCATATTGTGCAGTCATAATCCTGCAGCGACTACATTTTTAGCCTTCAATAAATAATCATAACTCCTTGTATAAATATCCAAATGATGAACAGATTGATTTTCTAAAAACTAGACACAAAGAGCTACAATTTTTATTTTTGGATCATTCCCAAATTTCTCACAGATTAGGAGATATAAGCTTACGAAATTAGACCAATAAACCTGTAAATTTCCTATTGTGGCCCTCAGTGCAATCCACATTTTGGCCATTGCTCCAGCACTCTGGAGGTTGCTGTCATACTTGCTGATTTGCCGCAGTACTCTAAAGCGCCCTCAGTATCCCAAAAGGTTCCCTCCACACCACCGAAGCTTAGAACATCAGCAAAGTGTTCAAATGCTCAAACTTGTTCAAAACTCATGCGAGCCTCCCAAGACCCTGTCCTATCATCCTAACAAGTCTATAAATACCATCTAGTCTTATCCTAGGTCTCAAAACACCTAAGAAAATATCACATCTAAGAATCAAAGACCAAACCACATGTTGAATTTCTCTTAAGTTCATGAACTTCTGTACTTCCAACCAAGAGTTCGATTCATACATAGACAAAATTTGCACACAAGTTCCATTCAACAAAATGATCTTATCCACAGTCTCAAAAATTTGATAACCCCAAAGTCAACTATCAACCAAAATCACGAACTCTCCGATTCTCCAAATTGTTAATTTTCGAGAAATAAAGTTAAAATCTTCTAGGAACGTCCAAAACCAAATCTGAACATACACCCAAATCTAAAATCACTATACGAACCTATTGAGATCATCAAATCCTGATTCCGTAGTCGTTTATTCAAAAGTCAAACCTTGATTAATCTTCCAACTTAAGACTTTAATAATAAGAATTTCTCTTCCAAATCAATCACGAACCTCTTTAAAATTAAAACATATGTGCAACTCGTAATGCATTGTAACTCATGGTCTCAAATAATAAAATGGGTAACAAAGCTCAAACTGACTTATCGAGTCATTACATTCTTCCCCACCTAAACATATTTCGTCCTCGAATGTGCCAAGATTCATTCCAAAGCAATCAAATAATAGTTTGAACTCATCATATACTTACCCACAAGTGATCTCATTCCAACTCAATCCTTATACACTTGTTAACATATTCTTAACTGAAGATCCTTCCTGCAACCTTAGCCTATAAGCCCTTGAACCAAATTTCAATATCCGAAACTTGCTCTAAGATCCAATTCTTGTGCATATACACTATCAATCGCCACAAACGGTACAAGCCATAAGTCTACTTCCAGGATGTAACCATACGATGTACCCCATAACTCGTATACTCATAGCAGTATCTTAAGACCGCAATAATTGCTCATTACTGAACCTGATACCGTAGTATACCTTATATTAAATAAAACCATGTTCCAAATCCTTGCAACACCGTTAATAATGAAAGGAACGTGTAAAAACTCATAACCACTCATCAAATCAATAAGTCATGGAGTCCTCTCGCCTGACAAGCATCATTGCCAATTTCTGAGCTAACTAACGACATTTTCTCCCAAACATACCTTATCAAAACTTGATTGCTCAAATTTCAGGTCCAATAACTTCAGTCTTACCCAGTACAAGCTGCTCGACCAACAGTCAACTTTAATAAATAGCAAACTTTAGATATTTAGGGTAAATAACTACTATAATTTAGTACATATACGAAAAAGTCTCCATTGCTTTCCCATCTTGGACTTTGGCCCGTTCATTATGTCAAGTGGAGGAGGAGAGAACAGTAACCACATTTTTTCTGCTCTACAACTCCGTTTGGCAAAATTGGGAGGTGTTATTCAGTATCTTTGAGCAAAGTTGGATTAATACAGACTGTTACTATACTAGAGCTGTGACTGCCATAACAAAGTAATGAAGAAGCTGTGGAGCACAATTCTAGCATGCATATATTGGATTCCATGTGCGGATGCCGGATATAACATTCACTTTATGACTTGTAGTACTCATTTCTCATGGAACATTTTCAGCAACTCAACATCATAAAAGGAGACGTGACAACTTTAGCCAACAATGTCCAGTTCACTAACTATTTAAATACCCCCAATATAATGTCCGTTCTGAACAAAAAAAATTAAAGCCACCATCGCAATGTGTTCATAACTAAATATCTTTAAGCCCATGCATAAATTAGAGGAGATAATAAAAATAACAAAGAACCTATGTTCTGCACCAAACTACGTAAGTCCCATGTAAACAGACGTTTTACGTTATACCACTAAATATATATGCTTAAATTTTAGATATCCATGAAATTGGAACGATCACTATAATTAGCACATAAATATGATATAGCTATACCTTCTAAGGTTCATAATTTTAATGCATAAAAAGAAAACTGAGTTACTTTTGCAATAAACATACCCAATTAAATATTTTAATAGGTGGAAAAGAGGAGGTCATGTAACTTTCTATTCATCTAAAAGATAAAATAAACGTATAGATCTATCGTTTTTGAGGTTTCCATTTTCACCATTTTTGGATGGAGAGGGGCTGGAGTCGTGGATTTTTAATATAACAAGTTTAACAACCCCTTCTGTTTTCCCCGCACATAACCACTATGAAGTTTAAACCTCCTCCTAAGCTCTCTTACCCTGACGGGAAATACCCAAGCAAGTTGGAGTCAACTATATGAATCCTCATTCTTCATGCCGCTTTATTTAAGTTCATCTTAGTCCAATATTATATAAAGCTGCAAAAAACCTCAAGACACTAAGGTAGAAACAATTGGCACGATAAATCCTGAAATTCAATTCACTAAAACTTATAGCATTACAATAGGTAGAGTATAAGGAGTGCAAACTTCCCAGAAGCAATGTGCAGGCAGTAACAAAATCAAAGAAGAAGAGAGAAAGAACCAAGAATCTACACTATAAAAAAAGAATAACTGAAACCTTTAGGATCTAAGAAACTGATATATCAACTCCAGACAGATGAAATGTCCTGCCTTGCTGGCTAAGGTAAAACTGGAAAATAAATTCTTATGATCTCTCGACTGAGATGCTTTAACAATCTTTGGTTCCTGTAATCAGTGTTGGACTTGGAGCCTCAGATCTTTTCCACCACATTCTATTGGCACATAAACTGGTAGACCCCAATATGAGAAGCTGGAAGTATACTGATTTCCATGGATATAGCATGGCAGCACGTGTAGACTCCATTGCGATTACACAAATAACAAGCAAAATAGAAGAGTAAATGGTGCTTGCAAAAGGATCCCAGATTAGTTGATCAACTTAGACTGCTCAAAATCAGAGGAAACTTAGAACCAGGGTCGAATCTCAGCTATCTACCATGAGATACGAATTGCTTCGGTTGGTAGCTCTTTTTGACTCCCAAAGACACCTGCATTCAGGCAAAGGATTCGAATAGATAGAACCTTTTCTGGTGGACTTCTTAACTCTAGGTACCATTATGCCCTTCCTGTCACTTTCGGCCAGCATTGATCCCATTTGACCCTTGAATTCAATCCAGCTGTTTAGCAGTACAGGGGAAAAAAAACAATTATGAAAAAAGAAAACAAAAAGAAAAGAAATGATGTTATGCTCTTGAAGATTATGATAAAGTTGCCTGGAAATTTAAGAGAAGTGGGATGAGTAAAGATGAGATGAACTCAGAGATGATACTAGATTGGTGAGAGTCAAACTAGAATGTATTAGGATCGACTCATACTAGAACTTGTTCCTCTGTTTCAAAATCAGGTTACATTTAGCCACGGAAACATTCTGAAATGATCAACTTTTTAGGGGTAGGTTTATTCCATTTCATGCCCTTTAGTCTGTTACTATGCACACTTGAGCTCACCAGTCATTTTGCATTTCAACTGTTCTGGTCCAAAGGAGGCACAAATCCTTCCTGATTCAGGTAAATGATCACGTCTTACTTTAATTCCTATAATGGCAACAGAATTAGGAAGTTAAATAAAAAACTTAATCTTTTCTTTTTGACCTGCAGTATTAAATTTGTTTGCCATTAAATAATATCATGATTTATGAGCAAATCATATGCATAAAAATGCATGTAACTGTAACTTTGGGATCATGAGGTATCAGCAACTGATGCTTTTCGTGATCACATCTTCTACCTATCGGTGTATAATGCAGGCAACAAAATCTGGATTGTACTTTCAGTTATACGAGAAGCAGAAAGAAAAGAAATAGAAGACAGCTATAGGAAAAGGATCTGACCTTATACTTGTGTTCTGCAATAAAGATACAAGCTTGATTTTATCAGGTTTGATAGTCTTGGCGTGCCCATTAAAAAGGTACCTTCTATGACCAATCAAAAAATGAGGGAAGTTTCCCCCTTGAGTGGTTACAAATACCTCACTAAACAAGCATACTAGGTAGTCCACAGCAGCGAGTCTTGATGAATAACCCTATAAAACAAAAATAAAATGGAATGAAATGAAGTGAACTTGTTTATTCGCTTGGACATCAGCTAGCTGCTTCCACTAAATAGTAAATTAGTAACATAGAACTCCAAAAAATTCCAATGACACAACACGGCTATGGCACGGTTCAGGATGAAAGGTCCAGTCACTAGAATCCTGTTGGCTGGTTTCTTTTTATGTCAAACTGAATAAATTCTCGAAATTTTGAAATAGCCAAATTATTACTTCTGATAAATCATTAGCTTGTCGGAACTTGGAAGTGCTTCTGGCATTAGATGAAAATCAATGTTGGTTGAATTGGCTGTACAGAGAGCACTATATCTCTTTGATTCAGTGCAATTTCTTAGCCGTGGTAATTTGGAAAATGATAGCTTGGGAAGAAATGTTTTCTTTTTATGAAGTAGAAAGAATTTTAAGCTATGTACTAGATACACCCCTCGAACAAATACTTGTCCAAGAACTTAGGTTCAGTTAGAGCAGAAATAGACAGTGGATATGTCCATTACTGAGTTGGTCCAATACTAGTGCATTCCATGGTGGTATTGGAGGTGGTCAACCATGTCCCACACACTATTTTTCTAGAAGAAATGACTTCTCATCAACAACTTATACCTCAAATGGAGCAAGCTCATCTTTGGTTGCCAAAGTCTCCTTGGTTTGTAGGAGAGGAAACATCTTTCGAAGAGGTTCTAGATATCTATCGGCCTGGTAAATCTTCCCAGAAGCCAAATAGATTGGAGTATCTTTGGCAAATCCCATGCCCCTGAGCATCATTCCGACCTATCCTGACAAAGAAAAATATATGAAACAAAAGAGTAACTGAAGGCTACAACGAAGTACTAAATGCAAGAATTTGTATACCTGCAGTTTGAGCAATGAAATTGATATTATAAATAAATGGTTAAAGGCATAACCGCATAAGTACCCTTAAATTATACTCGAAGTTCGAGGAACATACCTTTCCTTTACAGGGTCTTATTACCCTTTTGAACGATTTTAAAATGTAATAAACACCATCCTAAGTGATGGCGTGGCGTAGATGCCAAACTCTTGGTAGACTGAAATACACGCGCTGCCACGTGTAATTTCGCAATTTCTTATTATTTTTTTAATTCTATTTTATTTTCTTCCTTTTTATTTTCTTTTTAATTCCAAAATACAATTAAAAAAATAAAAAGGACAATTGTTAATGTTATTGTTCTTGTATGAACTTGAAAAAGAATTGGAGGTTCTGAGCAGATTCGAAGGTTGTTGAAGTTTTAAAGTTGAGAATTAAGTGCTAAACTCATTCTAGATCCTTAGTTGCTGCTGAGATTCGAAAATGGAGAAAGGATTTCGAATCCGCCGTTGTTGAACCTGAAAAATCTTGAAGAGCAATAAAATAGATTTGTTAAAATTCTTGGTTGTTGGCCAAATTGATTGCTGGGGTTTGGTCATGATGTTGTGCAGTTGCAGTTGAAATTTGAGCTTGATTGGTGCAAATTTAGCTGAGATTTCGTTGAATTTTGAGACCCAAAATCGGATTTGAAGCTCTTGAAAATGGGTGACAAAATGTTCATGAAAGTCAAGTGTGTTTAGGACAAAGGACTCTTGAAAATCAGCTTTGAGACTAACAAATGGCCGTTTCGTATGGTTACAACCTTTTTCTTTAAGTACCCACGCGCTTGAAGGAGGTGTTGTCACTTTTTGGTCCACGTCACCACATAAGGTGCAAATAAGGAAAAAAAAAAGTTTAGGGGGGTAATAGGACCCCTGTAAAGTAAAGATGTGTCTTTGGAACTTCGCATATGGGGTACTTAAGCCTTTTCCTTAAATAACTCACGGAAACAGGAAAATCAGAAAAATAACCTCTCAACTAATTCGCATTCCATATTGAAAGAAAATAAAAATTGAACTTTTCATTTTTAACATCTTTTCCCAAAAATCATGGTTGATAAAGTATACGACCTTCCTTTACTTGTTTCTGTTTCTAAATTTGTCTATGTTAAAGAAAAAATTGGCAGCACTCTCATTGTTCTTCTTCACTTCATGATATTCCTGGCAAGACAGCAGCCCCCCACAAGGTGAAAAATGACTTTACTGAATATAGTTAGAAAAATACTTCTCAGCATTTATGGTCAAACATATGTAATTATTATAATGTCTCTCAGTTTTATGAAAAGGGGTAGAATGATTGAACAAGCCCTAGGAATATCCACCTAAAAGCTTGCCAGGAACAGAATAAGGTTTTAGTTCGATAGCTAGACACAAAGCTTCTACAAGTTATACCAATAATATATTCACCTCTTTTGATTACCAGAGTAGTTAAGAGAACCAAAAAAATAAGAGAAAGGTTGCATTTACTCCCTGTATCTATCCTAACCCCAGCCCCTATTCATCAAGAAAGATCATTGAGAAGAAACACATAGTGGTTGAAGCAGAGAAACTAAAAATGATTCACAATTTCCTGACTCCTCAGAAGGTCAACATTGGCATGTGTCCCATCAAGCCTCGAGACCTAGCCCTTCTAAAAGATACATTCAGCAAAAGAGTGCACTAAAATGCAATTTTGACTTGTAGCAATTTGCAGTAGACACTCCAAGTATTAACAAGTATAACAAATAATTTCTTCCAGATCTACTCTGAAAGCTTCTCAATTGTACAATTTATTTCTAATTGAGAATTGGCTGGTGTTCAAGGCTGAAATACAGCACGTTGGTGCAATATTTTCACTTTTAGCACTTAAGACATAAGAGCTGCATTCAGGCGATAAGAATTACCTTCTCCTCAGGAGAAATATAACAGTTAGATCATGATGTGACTTAGGTAGTGTAATACTGATACATCCATTTTCTTGCTCCAGATAGGAAGCCCAATTTTATTTGAAGGTAAACAGATAAAAATAAATTCTAACCTCTACAGGGGTCATAGGACATTTTCCATTTATGCGGTTGAGACCAGGTGCAATAACACGATATTTTTGTTTGAACTTCTTCCCCCATCCCTTCTCACGTACCACATCCATTTCTGACTTTTCAACCACTCCTCCATCATAAATACAACATGAAAAGGCTACCATGTCCTTCACATGTAAGAGGGAGTTTGCATCATTAGATTGTTGATCAACAGTGTCAATGGACTTCCAGAAAATCCTTTGCAAGCAGAACTAGGAAGAGAGACTGTACCTCCTCAAAGCGAAGGTGGATAGAAATATACTTCCCAACAGAGTTAGAGCTCCTCTCAATCATGCGCTTGACTAACTTCTTTG
The DNA here is from genome assembly GCA_026770625.1 of Nicotiana glauca. Taxonomy (NCBI): domain Eukaryota; kingdom Viridiplantae; phylum Streptophyta; class Magnoliopsida; order Solanales; family Solanaceae; genus Nicotiana; species Nicotiana glauca. The sequence goes on from MU692488.1 coordinate 23,816, forward strand.
CAAGCGTTGATATGGCCAAGGAGAACCTCAAAGCTTCATAATTGGAAAAGCATCTCAGGAATTGAAGATGCGATGGAAGATGCATTGATAATCTATTAGCAAATGGGGAAATATGAACAACCCTGCATATAAAGTAACTAGTGAATGGATAATGTAGGTCTGCATTAGTAACAAAAGAAAGTGATATTTACAGCTAACTACATTCTTCTCTGTCAATGCCAGCTCTTAACATTCTTTCCTACTAGGAAAATGAAGTAGCATCCACTAGAAATTGGAAAAGAGTCATGCTAGATACAAGACTCTAAGAATAATAGTTAAAACTTAGGATTAAATAGAAAAAACATTTTTCTTCAGCTTTGCATTTTTTTCACAGAAGAGCTATCATTTTATAACACTTCGAATAGTTTTAAAATTATATATAACATAAGATTTAAAATTAATTTGAATTATAATTTGCTAAAAAAAATGAAAAAATTATAATTTGCTTAAACTAAAACAACTTATACTCCCTCCGTTTCAATTTATGTGAACCTATTTCCTTTTTAGTCCGTGCCAAAAAGAATGACCCCTTTCCTTATTTGGAAACAATTTACCTTTATGCAATGATTTATAGCCACACAAAATAAAGGTGCCTCATTTTACACCACAAGATCAAAAGTCTTCTCTCTTTTCTTAAACTCCGTGCCCAGTCAAATGGGTTCACATAAATTGAAACGGAAGGAGTATAAGCTTTTCCTTGGAGCTTATATTTTAGACTTTTAGTCCTACAATAAGACACATTGGTTAGTCAAGCAAAATAAAAGCAAAGCTCGAGAGCTGTGTGAGAAACGGAACTCTCAAGTGGACCCAACATGATCACACACGTGGAAATCAAAAAAAGGCTGCAACCGACGTGGAACATGCAAAGTTCAGTCCACTAGTTCAGCAAAATTCTGCACACGTCTACAATGAAATTAGAACATCGTAATCCTGAAATATCACAACTGCCACTTGTTCGCAAGCATGTTGGACAGCCTTTAAGCAAACAGCTCAAGCAGAGATGTTGACCCTAAGCTCCTCTCATTTGTGGCTTCTAAATAGGTAGTAATACACACTATCACATTTCATTAATCTTGTCCCACATTAATGAGCCGTCATAAGCATATGTAATCTTAGTAATTCGAGAATGAGATGCAAAATGATGTTCTTCCCTGGCTTACATGATTGCAAAAGAGTCGTGTAAAAACATACTGATAGTATTAAGCTGGCATGCTGGATTAGAACTATGTTGCTCCGACTCTTCGAAAATGCCGTCAGGTGCATGTCGGATCCTTCAAAAGTAATGTATTTTTAGAGGATCCGACACGGATGCGGCACTATTTTGGAGAGTCCGCACAACATAGATTAGAAGAACCTACTAAATTTGTTCCTTCCAAACGTAAAAGAAGAAGACAGAAATGCAAGCTGCTTTCCGGTGGTCATTTGGCAGAAAGCTTTTGGGAACGTCTTTTACTAGTGAAACAAGTGATAAATTTAGATAAACTGAAACCTTAAAACTACATACCTCCGCTTAAGCAAGACAGGATAAACCTCTTCCAGGTAATAGCTTGGAGGTGCCCAAGCTTGGACTCGCAAATTCCGAATATTGCTGATATTGGAATCATATTTCTCCATCAGTTCTGCTGGCAGTATTTTAACCACTGTAATATAATCTTTAAGGGTGGATATGAAATGGTCCTCATCATAAATATCAGCAAATCCGCTACAATGTGACAAAAAGGGAAACACCAAAATAATCTTTGTGAATACAGAAGTTAAATGAATGCGATTATTGGTGTATTCGAAGCAAAATAGTGATTTAACACGAGAAAACATGCACCAAGATGAAGCACGTAGTGACTGAACCTGTACTACGCATTCTGGTGGTTAATGATGTTTAAATTTATATTTTCAACACAAGAAATAAAAGCCAATGAAAAGGAATATTCTTCAATTACCCCACACCCATTTCATTGTAGCAGCACAAGGTGTGCTCAGATAGAAACAGAGAGAAGGTACAGAATGTGAAGGAACTAAATAAGAAAATAAATATAGGAAGCTTCCTTAATCCAACACAACATTGCATTTCTTTTTGTCTTGCACATCCTTCCACTTTTTTGTAAAGGATGTTCTTGATTTCATTAAATGTGTAATTTCAGAGAGTATGAGATCTTGAGATCAAATAAGAAGGGGTGAAAAGGAGGTGTAATTATCAACCATTACTTGGTAGGATTTACACATGAACGGAAAGTACTATTCTGGAAACTTGCCTTGAATCCCTCCAGACGTTATGAAACTCCAGACGAGGAATAAGCAGTGTTGCATTCAATAGCGCAGCAATGACTACTGCATTGCATATCTGCAGTAAAAGCAACAAGGGTGGTTAAGCTAAATTTTCATTTACAGTAATGAATAGAGAAATACCAAAAAATGTGTCCTGACACTTGCTTAGAAACTTATATCAGCTACTACATGACTTAACTAACAAACCGGTAGTGCCCCTGATCTACCCAACTTTGAGAGTATATCAAATTCATGTCAAGGTAGTATAGGTCCATCTAGCTATTCAAAACGACCAATTGCAATCACCATGACTTCTGTCTTCTATACTGTTTCTCTAATTAGGTTAGGGTGCCGAAAAACAATTACTTGGTGTTTATTTACAATGAAAATTCAAACTTGAAATAGGAATGCAGCAGCATTGTACTCTGGTAATGACCTGACAATTTAAAAAAACATGGATAAATCCAGCAAAATAAGAGATAGAAAACTCAAGTACAAAATTAAGTATACCAAATTTGCAATTTTAACAAAAGTTAGCAGAAAATTACTTGGGAAATACAGTGGCACATTGACTCATGAAATAACATACCGATGATCGCTGCTGATTGAGGCCACCATTGGCATCAACAATTAAGTAAAGATTGGTTCCAGGAGAACCTGAAATGGAGTACATTTAGTTAGGTTCCTGATTTAATGTAACTACGTGCATTCCTACAATGCCCACCAACTTAATAATTTTGACCAGATGAAAACTAGCAAATGCACAATTGATTATCAATGCTAGAAATTTACCCTATCCCGTAGTTTTATCCATTTGGACCTGGTGAAGATTAAATTTGATTTCCATCAGGCTAATAGTCTGTACGAATTTATAAGGTGGTTCAAAAACCAAAACCTTCTTACTGATACTGGTAATTCTGTGTTTCCCTATAATATTTTGTCATTTCATTGTGAAAATGAAAAATTCCACTAAAATCCAGTCTGATTGTGGAAAGCTAAATGCACACACATTAGTCAAAATGCAGAGAGTTGTTCTAAGGAAGAATAAAATCCAGCACAAGTCAACAAGACATGTTATTTTTGTGAGAATGCACGGGAGAAAAATCTATTATTAATAATGATACAATGAGCCCTATATATAATACATATTCTACTCCAACTACATATGGGACCAGGACATATTCTACTCCTACTACATATAGGACTAGGACTATTTACATATAACTATCTAACACTTCCCCTCAAGCCGGTGCATACAAATCATATGTACCGAGCTTGTTAAATATGTAACTAATACGAGGACCAGTGAGAGACTTGGTGAAAATATCTACAACCTGATCATTCGACATGCAAGGCCACTAAACTCCCCCTGAGCAACAAAACCAAGTGGTTGCTGATAAACAGAAATTGGCCGAAAGGTCGCAGGAAAAATTTGAAAATAGTGAGACTAAGCCGAATTCCACACTACAAAATAGGTTCTAAAACATCAACAGAAAACAGAAAATTTCGCGACCAATTACTATTCACACCGGGAAATCAATGTTCACGTCGGAAAAAGGGTATTGTTCATGCCGGGAAAAAATAAAAGTTGTCACAATTTGATGTAATTTATATGGGTTGGCTCAGAATCACTCGACGAATAAGTTGTCCTGAAGAAGTTTTGTCAAAAAGTGACCGGAATGGCTCACACGTGCCGGCAAAATTACTTTTCCGAACAAGATGGTAGTGTTGGTTTTCGCACAACACTTATCGATAAGAAAATAATGCAAATCAATCTTGACCGTCAACCGGAACGGCAAAATTACTTTTCCGAACAAGATGGTAGTGTTGGTTTTCGCACAACACTTATCGATAAGAAGATAATGCAAATCAATCTTGACCGTCAACCGGAAAGAGTTTCGGATCTTATGATGGTACTGGTATATGCACACCATTGTACCGGTGATGAACCCAAGGAACAAGACGAAATTGCCGGGAAAATTGCACGGTGATGAGATCTTTCTTCCCGGATGTCGCTGCAATGACGCACAACCATAATTTTCTCATTGAAGCTCTAATACCATATAAGAATGCACGGGATAAAAATCTATTATTAACAATGATACAATGAGCCCTATATATAATACATATTCTACTCCAACTATATATGGAACTAGGATATACGATTATATTCTACTCCTACTACAGATAGGACTAGAACTATTTACATATAACTATCTAACAATTTTGATACCTTTAAATGAGACAGTATTTCCGGTGGAACAGTGTCTTTGCTCTTTTAGCTTCCTTTTGTATATCCAGACAGAAGACAGCTACAATAAGATAGACAGATCATCGGCCAATTACCAAAATGCAGAAAGCATTTCCTTTTTGTACTGGTATAAAATGCAGAATGTATATGATGTTGATAGGCTCATAGATTTCCTCACTGATTAGAAATGGAACTGAGTTTATGTAAGGTTACTGTTGTAAACACTATCCACCATCTTAGTGCTTGTGATTAGTACAACTTCGCTTACCATTAAACAAAAGGTACAAGATTTTGCACAATCAGTGGACTAATTCATCATTACAGTAGCCCAATATTTAATCAAAATTACTCCAGTTCCTATGCAAGGTACTGCAGGAACAGAGAGGAGCGGGACATGGAAAAAAACAGAGGAGGTGCAAGTAAAATGTAGATTAGTCGAGGTGTACAGTTAACCAGGAGGACATTATTAAAAAAAAATACATAATTACAGATGTGCGTTTTTTTCTTTACAGATGTGTGTGTATGTCTACTATATAAAGCAATGAAGGATAGCTGCAGTATATGCATTAGAACCAAACTATTAAATAATCCAGAGGTCCCAAATTATTCTCCATTTTGTGCTCAAACTGACATCAAGTGTGGACTAATTAGTCACCACAAAAAAATGTGGTTATTTAAAGTAATGTTTAGAAAGAAATTACATTTTCATTTCAAATCATTTAACAAAATTCGTGTCAAAGTTTAAAACTATTGACCAAGCGAAAACTGGACAACTATTTTGGATCGTCGCAGAAAACAGCCAGCAATAGATCTTTTAACCCTCAACTAAAACTTTATCTTCATTTTTCTTTTCCCTTACGAGGTAAAAGGCTAGAAGTAACACTATTCTCTTCTCTATTCTTTTCTTCCTTTAGCTTTCACAAAAGTAAAGTTCAATAGGGCTTTCACGAATTCCAAATTAAACACGAAGCTTCTTCAGTGAAAGAGCCAGTTTCAGATCCGCTAAGCAATGTAATAGATAAAACCAGTAAGAAAAATTACCTGAATAGAGGAAGAGTTATCAGCTTGAATGTCAGTCCAGAGCTTCTGAAAAATCTCGTGGCTACGATATACAGCACCTGCAGGTGGTTGCAGCAGGGAAAAGAGTGGCCGCACGCAGCTGATCAGTCCCGAAAAGTAGAGAAGCGGCACAGCCAGTAGGAAGTGCCTCCGACGGAAACTTCCTCGCCGGCGTAGCCTCCTTCGGAAACTTTGCCGGTTTTTCGGCGATGTCGGCGGCGAGCTTTGCGTGTTGTTGTTGTTGTTGTTATTGTTGTTGTTGTTAGTGGCGTAACCATTTGCAATTTTCGAAGTCATGCTAGAAAGAAAGAGAAAAAATCTATTGTTTACATTACAGTAATGTCTGTTTTATGAGGTTTGTATTTTTCGAAGAATTTAGAGAAGAGTGATAGTAATAAACAGAAAGAGTGAAAGAGAGAGTAGTGTAATTACTGTAATAAGTGGAGCGGCCAGTGGTCGTAGATTATGGAGCCAACAATGTGGGAGGGAGAGTGAAGAAGATGCTTATAGTTCATGTCTTTTTTTTTTTCTTTTTTTTTTCTGTTAATGTCTTTTTGACTTTGAAAAAGAAAGGAAAATGATTAATGTGGCGTTTAGTTCGGAAAATCTGTGAACTGTCAAGTTTCAATTACTTTTATTTGTTATAAAATAAAAACAATGGAGTAAAATGTAAATAAGAACAAGATAGAAAGAATGAAGAAGTCTATTGTTCTTTTACTTTGGTGCGTATTTTCATTGCAATTACATGGCCTTTTATAGACATAAAAAGTAAAGATGATTGACATAAAATAGGAGATTTAATCTTTCAACTATTCACAACATGGGCATCCAATGTAGTATCCAATGTAGCATCCAATGCAACATCCAATGTACAAATTATTCATAACACTCCCCATTGGATGTCCATGTAAGATAAACGTGCCTAATTAAGAACTTACAAAAAAAATATTGGGATGTACATAGTTATTTATAATATGCATTGCTTGTTGCCTCATTAAAAACCTTACCAGGAAAACCCAATGGGACAAAACCTTGGTTAAGGAAAAGAGTGCAGCGTGTAGTTACTCCCCTGATGAAAAATCACTTAATGTCTCGAAGACGACACATTCCAATCTTATATATCAGCTTTTCAAATATTGAGGTTGGTAATGCCTTAGTGAACAGATCAGCCAAATTATCACTTGAACGAATATGTTGTACATCTATTTCACCACTCTTCTTAAGATCATGAGTGAAAAAGAATTTCGGTGAAATATGTTTTGTTCGATCTCCTTTGATATATCCTCCTTTCAATTGAGCTATGCATGCAGCATTGTCTTCATACAATATTGTTGGAATATTCTCTTTCAAAGAAAGACCACGTGTTTGTTGAATGTGTTGAGTTATCGATCTCAATCAAACGCATTCTCGACTTGCTTCGTGAATGGCTATTATCTCTGCATGATTTGAAGAAGTAGCAGCCATAGTTTGTTTTGTCGAACGCCATGATAAGGCAGTTCCTCTACTTGTAAATAAATAGCCTGTCTGAGATCGCCCTTTGTGTTGATCAGACAAATATCCTGCATCTGCATAACCAATCAGTGATGGCTTGGATTCATTTGAATAAAATAAACCATTATCAATGGGCCGTTGGAGGTATCTGAATATATGTTTAATACAATTCCAGTGTCTTTGTGTTGGCGAAGAACTAAATCTTGCCAATAAGCTTACTGAGAAAGCTATATCTGGTCGGGA
>MU692490.1:6548-35034 GCA_026770625.1 Nicotiana glauca
GCATTCTACTGTTATGGCTTGTTATGTGGAAACAGATTCCGGAAGGGCTATGGTGGCTTAGACCACTACTTAGAGATTTGCATATTCTACATTTTTGAGAATTCACCTATGTGATACTACGGATCTCCTGAAGTGAGTTAAGTGAAAAGTTTTCATATGATGAAGTGTTAACCTATTAGTGGTTCCATAGTTATAATGAAAAGCATGTTCTATCGTATATTGGCATGATGGGTGCAGTGAGTAGTATGGAATTTGAAGTGAAGACCAAAGTTGCAGCTCGGTGTTGACAAGGATGTCGCGAGCTCGGATGAGCAGGAAATGACTTTTTGATGATTAAAGATTTAAACCAAGTATGAAGGTTTGCGATAATGTCATTAAATTGAGAATATATGCCTGGAGGGCACTCAGTTACTGGGTTGTGGACTGTGGATGAGTACTCCGGTTATGACGGTTGTTCTTGTGTGTTATGAGAAGAGGGAAATTAGTAGAAGAGGGAAATTAGTATGGAACTTTGAAAGGTTATTGCCTTAGTTGATATGATCAGGATCGACTTGAGGTCGGTAGATGGATTTAAATGTGAATATGGGCTCTATGTCAGGCCAGTTGTGTATATTTCAGTAATGTGCTCCTTATGGAGTAGTCAGGGTGTTATTTCATTGTCAGATATTTTATGTAGTGATACATTGTGCCGTGTGAGTTGTGAGACGGCTTGATAAATTGTTTATGTGTTGATGATCCGCGTGGAAATAACGTTTTATGAGCAAAATGGCTCTCGAGATTCAGATTGTATATCGCACCTCAGTTGTGCTTGAGTTTTGTAGCTTATAGTGCTATATCACCCCTCAGGAATGGTATTATGCACTTAGCGTGCTTGTGACCAAATTTGATATCTTGTTGTAATGAGCAATTAAGCTCTATGTATATTTCCTTATGTGAGTTCTACGTATGGATCGGTTGGCACGCCATCATGAGTATGTTATTTCGATCGGGTGGCACGCCGCCATGGTTATGTTGTTTGGATCGGGTTGTGTGCCGCAACAGCGTGATGTTCAGTACAGTTCCCCATACCTTTTTATTGTGTTCTGTTTCCTATTTTCTGAAGGAAGCTCATATTAGTTGTGCGCCCGCGTCACATGTATGATTCGCGAGCGGGGTAATTAAAATTCCTTTCAGAGTTCATTTTCCTTTTTGTATCGCATTCTAATTGGTAGCCTATTGGGCACATTCTGGCATCATATGAGACTTTTGGTCATGTCGGGATGACTTGTTGCCTGAGCAGTTCATACTGGATGAGATGAGGTTGTTGGATTTAGGATCAGTGCAATCTGATTACGTGAAATATGTAGTTCGGAATGTGGTAATATTTCTTGTCAGAAGTATAGGCTCAATAATTGGTTGGCTCGGCAGTTGATTATGAATTTCTGGACATCTCTTCCGTCATGGTATTATTGAAAGAATTAGAGCAAGACCTATGTAGGTCATGAGGTGCAATGGGAGCCTCAGATTTGTGGAGTTTCGATTAATTGATAAGAGAAAGTTATTGTGGTCCTATGAGTAAAGTGGTGCAAGTTATGAATTCAGCAAAGTTATGCAGTCACGTCTGGGTACAATGTGTAGTTATTAATATGATGAGTGCATGTTTGAAATATGCCTAACATTGAGTTTTGGATGTTGGAATTGGACTTTAAGGCGTATCTGATTGAATAAAAGAGAATATTTTCAGAATTGATCGAGCTAATGTGCTCAACTGAGTTGTAGTAGCACGGGAAGGTGCATGAGAAGTTAATCAGCGATTTCAGACCACTTTAATGTAGTTCTCAGCACGTTCGAGAACGAACGTATGTTTAAGTGGTAGAGAATGTAACGACCCGACCGATTGTTTTGAGCCTTAGCTCATCATTCAGCAGTCTGAGGCCATGAGCAGCTTCATTTCAGGTATTGTGACTTGTACGCGTGGTCGGAATTAAGCTCCGGGAATTTCAGAGTCGATTTGGATAGAGAATTCTCATTTTAGAAGTTTAAAGTTTTAAAGAATGAACTAGGATGGGATTTTGAGTAAACGGCCTCGGAATAAGGATTTGAAAGTTCCAGCAGGTTTGTATGCTGATTTCGGGCTTGGGCAGATGCCCGGTTCGGGTTTCGGATAACCCGGGAGAATTTTGGTACCTATTGTGGAAGTTAGCATTTTGGAAAAAATTTCTTAAGTTTGGCTTGAAGTGCATTTCAGTATTATCAATGTCCGTTTGGGATTCTGAGACTGTGAATAGCTCTATATGGTGATTCTGGAGTTGGGGGCACGATCGGAAGCGAATTCGGAGGTCCATAGGTCATTTTTAAATCATTTGGGTAAAGATAGAAAATTCAAGGTTTTGAGAAGGTTGACCGGAAGTGGACTTTTTGATATCGGGGTGGGAATCCCATTCCGAATGCTGAGGTCAATCGGACGTTATTTGATAGGTTTAAACATCGGAAATAGAAGTTTGAAATTTCGAAGTTCATAAAGCTTGAATCGGGGTGTAATTCATGGTTTTAGTGTTGTTTGATATGATTTGAGGCCTCGATCAAGTCCGTAATGTGTTTTGGGACTGGTTGGTATGATTGGTTGGGGTCTCGGGGGCCTCGGGTGGATTTCGGGTGGTTAACGATCGAAAATGGTATTTTTGGAAGGTTGAGGACTGCTGGTTGCTGTCATAACCGCACCTGCGGAAAAGGGGACGCAGGTGCGGCGCCGTAGAAGAGGCCAGGAAGGCACAGGTGCGAATTTTTTGTCAAGAGGTTGAGGACCGCAGATGCGGACAAGGTTCCGCAGAAGCGGGACCGCATCTGCGGAGAAGTGGTCGAAGAAGCGGATTGGGTTGGCTCAGAGTAGACCGCAGATGCAGTCAAATTTCCGCAGAAGTAGAACCGCATCTGCGAAGGGCATATCACAGAAACGAAAAAGAGCAATCTTGGATGGACCGCAGAAGTGGTGATTGATCCACACGTGCAGAACCGCAGAAGCGGTCAAGGGACCGCAGGTGCGGAAATCGCTGGAGGCAGAAGGGTTGTTTTAAATTGGGGTTTGAGTTCATTTCAACCATTTTTCATGGCTTGGGCGATTTTTGGTGGAGCTTCCAGAGAGGATTTTCGTCATCAACAACAAGGTAAGATATCCCCACCAATTATGAGTTAAATACATCAATTATGTGTGGATTTAAGCATGAATTATGTAGAAAAATTTGGGGTTTTGGTAGAAAGACCTAGAAATTATATTCTTGGAATTTAGCCACTATTTTGGGTATGGAATTTAGAGAAAATTATATATTTGAGTTCCTAAGGTCATGGGTAATCTTTATCTTTGAAAAATTTCGGAATCCGGGCATGTGCGCCCGAGGGTGTTGAGGTCAACTTTTCTATCGGAGTTAGGAATTGCTATAAATTAAATTGTAATGAATAATTGAGCATACAATAATGGATTTGCATAACCATTGGCTAGTTTTGGAGCGCGCTGCATCAATTAGAGTTTTAGAAAGGGCGTGGAATGCCGGTTTGGATCTTCGGAGCGAGGTGAGTCTCCTTTCTAACCTTGTGAGAGGGAATTGTCCCCATAGGTGAAGTGAATGATTATGTGCTCCTATTTGTGCGGGCTACGTATGCATGAGGTGACGAGAGTCCGTGCGTAGCTACTATTATGCTATTGTCCGGTTAGTTAGGACCCAAAAGCATGTTATACTTGGTTAATTTTATGAACCCTCTGATAGATTGAATTTCTTAAATCACGTTAAATTAGTAAGTGAATTTCTAAAAGGATTAAACGTCATTTTTCCTGAATTGTTAAAAGATAAATTGTTTTATTTGTATAAATATCCCCCGATAAGTTCTTAATTGACTGATTGAGCATGTATCTCTATGTGTACTTGCGTCGCATGCATGATTCGCGAGCAGGGTATGCGTTTATTTATGGAACAGGCCGAACGCCTCGGCGGATTAAATAGATTCATCTATGGTTCGGTCCATTCGACCCTTGGCAATGCACAGTTTAAATTTCTGTTGGATCAGGCCGTCGCCTCGGTGTGATTTGCGCATGTTATTTGTCGCTTGAGATTTTTAAACGTGAAATTGCCCTTCGTGGCTTGATATAAATTGATAAGATAATAAAGAGTAAACCTTGAAAATCCTTGATTATTTGTTGAAGGTGTTTACCTGTTTTCTAGATTCGTGAATTAGAACTGCTATATAAATCCATGATTTCTTCACATGGTTAGTATACTGTCAATTGACCCCTAGTAAGTGTCGAAATTGACCATCTCATCTCTACTTCTTCGAGATTAGGCGGGATACTCATTGAGCACACGTTGTTTACGTACTCATACTATACTTCTATGCATTTTGTTGCACAAGTATATGTACCCTTAGCAGCCTACTGGGCGTAGCAGCGCGGATGATTATGGGACTAGGTGAGTTGCATTATTCGAGGCGACCCGCAGCTAGTATAGTCCCTTTCAGTATATTGTTTTTATGTCTTGTCCACTGTATTTCAGACGGATGTTGTATTTTATTTCCTTATCTATAGATGCTCATGCACTTGTGACACCGGGTTTTGGGAGGATTTTGGATTATTAAGTAAAGTCTTTTATCAACTTCATGTTCATTTTGTAAAAAATTTATTATCTATATTTAACGTATAAGAAAAATGATCTTCCGCAAATACTAAAACTGGAATTTAATTAAGCATTTTTGGTTGGCTTGCCTAACAGCGATGTCCGGCGCCACCACGACCCTTAGTGGATTTCGGGTCATGACATCGGTAGTGGATACTTATTCTTGATCGTTACCTTATTTAATTTTCGGTAATCAATACATATTCTCATTGACCCATCCTTCTTCTTGACAAATAACATCGGTGCACCCCAAGGTGAGACACTGGGTATAATGAAACCCTTCTCAAGCAAATCCTGCAACTGTTCCTTGAACTCTTTCAACTCCGGTGGGGCCATGCGATATGGTGGTATAGAAATGGTCAATACAGAAATCAATATCCCTGTTGGGTGGCATACCCGGCTGTTCTAAAGGAAAAACATCGGGGAACTCCCAAACAACGGGCACAAAATCAATAGATGGAACCTCAGCAATGGAATCACGAACATAGGCTAAATAGGCCAAACACCCCTTCTCGACCATACGTCGAGCCTTCACATATGATATAACTAAGGTCACAGTCTTAGCATGACAGTCCAAGATAGGGTGATAGTGTGATAACCAGTCCATCCCCAATATAATATCAAAGTTAACCATATGTAAAAGCAACAAATATGCACGAGTCTCCAGACCCCCAATCACCACAACATAAGAACGATGGACTCGATCAACCATAATAGAGTCACCTACCGGTGTAGACACATAAACAAGAATATTTAATGCATCACTAGGCATAAACAAATACGGGACAAAATAAGATGACACATACGAATACGTAGACCCCGGATCAAACAACAGTTAAGCATCTCTATCACAAACCAGAACCATACTTGTAATAACCGCATCTGAAGCCTCTGCCTCGGGCCTGGCCTGAACAGGATAACATCGGGGCTGGGCCCTACCACTCTAATCTACCTCTCTAGGTAGGCCTGCTACTGGCTGGCCTCCACCTCTAGAAGTTTAAGCTCCACCTCTATGACCTCTACCTCCACCTCTAGTACCTCTACCCCCACCTCTAACTGGCTGGGCGGGATGTGGAACACCTGGTGCCTGAACCATGGCACGAGAACTCTGATGCTGGGAGCCACCTAGCGCGTGAGGGTAATACCTAGAAATGTGCCTCGTGTTGCCACAAGTAAAACAAGCCCTCGACTACTGGGGCTGATGACCCTGGAAACTCTGAAGCAGTGGTGCACTAATAGGTGCTGGTGGTGCACTAAAGGACTGCTGACCGGAATACTGCATCTAAGGACAACGGCTACCAGAAGCACTGTGAGAAACCTGGAGGGCTGATTGGAAAGACCTAGAAGGCTGGCCCTCATACGAATCTCTGCCTCCAGATGAGGCACCACTGAAACAGCCTGACTGATGGGGTCTCTTGTCTGCATTATGACCACCCTCATGTGACAATACCATCTCAATCCTCCGGGCCACATTGGCCGCCTCCTGAAAGGATATCTCGCTCCCAGCCTCTCTAGCCATCTGGAGAAGAATAAGGTAAACGAGTCCATCAATAAACCATCTCACTCTCTCCCTCTTAGTAGGAAGTATAACATGAGCATGGCGAGCCAATCAATAAACCTGGTCTCGTACTGAGTGACTGTCATAGATCCCTGTTGGAGACGCTCGAACTACCTCCGATAGGCCTCTCACTATGTAATAGGGAGAAATTTCTCCAGAAATAGCTACGTGAACTGATCCCAGGTCAAGGCTGGCGACGTTGATGGTCTAGCTAAGCAATAATCCCTATACCAAGTCTTGGTGGATCCGGACAACCGAAATATAGCAAAATCAACACCATTGGTCTCAACAATACCCATGTTTCGAAGAACTTCATGGCAGTTGTCCAAATAATCCTAAGGATCCTCGGTAGATACACCGCTAAAAGTTGTAATGAAAAGCTTGGTGAACCTATCCAACCTCCATAAAACATCGGCAGACATATCTTACCCATCAGTGGCTTGGGCTACCACACCCAGTTGAGCTACTCCAACTGGATGAACTACTGGAGTCTGAATCTGAGGAGCTACCTGCTCCGGAGTACGAGTAGCTGGAGTCTGGGCCCTTCATCCAGCCTGAGAGACGACTGGTGCTACAGGAAGCAATCCTGCTCGAGTGACACTCTCCATAAGACCCACCAATCGGACCAGAGCATCCTGAAGAACTGGGGTAGCAATAAACCCCTCTGGGACCTGAGGCTGGCCCACCGAAACTGCTGGGGCTGGGGCCAAAACCTCCTCGTCAAAGTCAACCTGAGGCTCTGCCACTGGTGCTGCTACTCGGGGCTGAGCTCTGCCTCTGCCTCGGCCTCTAGCATGGCCTTGGTCTCATCCTTTTCCCCTAGTGGGAGCTTGCTAAGGCTCAGATTGCTGACCAGAAGATGAGGAAGCGCGTGTTCTTTCCATCTGCGAAAGAACATAGTAGAAATTCAATTAGCGTTGAGAAACCAAACCGCACGACAACAAAGAACAAATGTGAAACTTTTTCTAACTCTGTAGCCTCTAGGGGATAAATACAGACGTCTCCGTACCGATCCCTCAGACTCTACTAAGCTTGTCCGTGATTTGTGAGAGCTAGGCAACCTAGAGCTCTGATACCAACTTGTCACGACCCGGATTTTCCACCCTCGGGGGTCGTGATGGCGCCTACTTGTAGTAGGTAGGAAAGCCTCAATCCATTAACTCCTAACTCCTTTGTTTTAATTCCTTTTTGTCAATCATAATAATAGCGTTAAATATTTAAATAACAGCAGAAATATAAAATTAAAGCAAAAATACTAAAATTAAATAAACTTAGCAATAATGCGGAAATCATCATATGTCTCAACCCAAGAACAGGTGTCAAAACATCCACAAACTACTAAGAATACTAAATACAATAGTTTGAAGGAAAAATAACACTGTATGTCTTGAAACATGAGATAACAGAATGAAAAGTAAGATAGAGGAGGCGTCGGGCCTACGGACGCCTGCAAGGCTACCTTAGTGTCTCGGTGGACTGAAGAAGACTCCCGAACTACTGTTGTTGTTCGGTACCTAGATCTGTGAGCACAGAGTGTAGTATCAGCACAACCGACCCCATGTGCTGGTAAGTGCCTAGCCTAACCCTGGCGAAGTAGGGACGAGGCTATATAGGACTACCACATAAACTTGTGCAATTAGATATATTTCTACAGCGGGAAAATAACACGAATAACCATTTTAAATGGGAGGGGAACATGCTTCGGGGATAACAGATAATACATAAATTCAGGAGAATAATAAGGAACATCAATAAATTAAATCTAACACGGATAAGGGAAATAAAAGCAGATTTAACTGTCAGTACACATCTCGTTACAGGTGTGCAACCCGATCCAATTTCTCAATGTTTTTGTTGTAGGCATACCACCCGCTCCCATTTTATCAAATCTTTTGGTAGACGTACCACCCACTCTCATTTCATCAATATCTTGTTGTAGGCGTACCAACCGCTAACATTTCAATCAATATCATGTGGTAGGCGTACCACCCGCTCCCATTTAAATCAATATCTTGTGGTAGGTGTACTACCGGATTCCATTTTATCATAACTCGTGGTAGGCATACCACCCGCTTCCATTTGAATCGATAACTTGTGGTAGGCGTACCACCCGCTCCCATTTCAAATCAACACAAAGTCACTATAAAATTTCGGCAAGGAAAACAAGGCAATATAATAATGATTTCCCAGTAAGGGAACAACATTATCAAAATAACCATCCCAGGAAGGGATAATCAGCTATAACCAAATCCTACCTCAACTCTTACTCAGCTTTATTAATACCAGTACTCAAGCATAAATAAAGTCCACAAGAATAGACTAAATCTCTACTCAATATTAAAAGTCATCAATTTAAAGTCATTTAAGAACACAACAACTATCAATTTAAGACTCACGGTCATGCTCGACACCAACGTATAGATACTCATCACCATGCCTATACGTTGTACTCAACAAGAAGCAATTAGCAAATAGGACTCAACTCCTAGTCCCTCAAGCTAGGGTTAGACCAAAAAACTTACCTCAATGCCTTGAATACAACTCAAGCCTCAATTACAGCTTTACCCCGTGATTACACCTCCAATTCGCTCGTATCTAATCAAAAATTACTTAATTACATTAATAAACACTAAATGAATCAACACCAATGCATGAAAATGAGTTTTCCAATGTTTTACCCAAGAAGTCAAAAATTGCCCCCGAGCCCACGTGGTCAAAACTCGAGGTTCAAACCAAAACTCGATTACCCATTCCCCCCACAAACTCAAATATATAATTTGTTTTGAAATCAAACCTCAAATTGAGGTCAAAATCCCCAATTTTTGAAAAAGCTACGTTCTATCCAAGATACCCAATTTCACCTATGAAAATCATTGATTTTAAGTTGAAAACATGTGAAATGATGTTAATGATTAAAAGAAATGAGTAAAAACTAACATACAATTGATTTGGAAGAAGATTTGTTCTTGGAAAATCGCCCACAGAAGTTTGTGTTTTGGAAGAATGTTAAAAATTGCTCAAAAATTGACTAAGTATAAAAAATGCAAGTTGCAGATACGAAAATTGCGAACAAGGGTTTGCAATTGCGAACCCCGACCTGACATGGGAATTGCGAAGTTTTGTTCGCATTCGCGAACCCCTTCCTAAATTCCCAACCTCGCATTTGCGATCCCAGAAGTCGCATTTGCGAACCAGTAGTCACATTTCCGATCAGGCCTGCCCAGGTCTCCACTTCGCAATAGCGATGCAAGGCTCGCATTTGCGAGATTGGCTTCGCAATTTCGAAGCCTGCAGATCAAAAATGCAACAACTATATTTCAAAGTCCTAAAATGCACTCGTGGCCTATCCAAAACTCACCCGAGCCCTCGGGGCTCCAAACCAAATATATACACAACCTCAAAAACATCCTACGAACTTATTTGTGCGATGAAATCGCCAAAACAACATCATAAACATCGAATTAAACCTCAAAATCCAAAAATTCTTTCAAATTTTATAAAACCTCAAATTTTCCAATTTAGGTCCGAATCACATCAAAAAACGTCCGTTTTCAACCAAATTTCACAGAGATGACTTAAAACATATATAAGACTTGTACCGGGCACCGGAAACAAAATACGGGCCCGATACCAATTCGTTCTAATCAAATATCCTTTCAATTTTCCTTAACAATTTCAGAAAAATAATTTCTCTCAAAAATTCATTTCTCGGGCTGGGGACCTCGGAATTCGATTTCGAGCATCCGCCCGAGTCCCTTATTTTTCTATGGACCGTTCGGGACCGTTAAATCATGGGTCCGGGTCCGTTTACCTAAAATGTTAACCAAAGTTAAATTTATTCATTTTAATATCAAAACTTAGCATTTTTCACAGAATTTCACATTTAAGCTTTTCGGCTATACGCCCGGACTATGCATGCAAATCGACGCGAATCTAAATGAAGTTTTCAAGGCCTCGGAGACACAGAATTCAATCAAAACAGGTGATGACCCCTTTGGGTCATCACAGTACCTTAGCATTGGGATGTGCCATAGTAAATTCACATGAGTTCGAAGGGATTATTTCTATTAGGAGGTTATTGAGGATTTAAGACATTGCTATTATGAGACCCTGTAAGATTACAACCTTGATATCGTTAGATATTATGTTAGTGCGGTATTTTTTTTAAGTAAAGTATTTTAGTAAAAGTTTTACAGTATAGTTTTTTATAGTTACCATGATTACTATTTTCGAATATGGTAAATTATACACATAAAATAAGAAATGTTATGAGATTTTTTTTATTGTAAAAATAGAAACTTTTTTTCACAAGAAAAGAAAGTTATCTTTTTACCATCTTAAGAATTCTAGCATACGAGAATTTTTACTCTTTATATGAGATTAGGAATATATATATATATACACAAGAATGTTTTAATGAAATAATAGTGTATGTATTTATTTTATATGATCAAATGACAATGATGCTAGGGTACATAAAGTGTGTTAAATGTAAGTAGCATTTTAAGTAATTTGGGATAATTCTTAATTATGTAGATAATTGAATAATTAATAATTTTTAGTAAAAAATTAATTAATTAGTTCAATATTTTGGATAAGCTTTCCCACCCCCAAAACGTGGCAGCCCCTTTTAATGTAAAATGACTCCTAGTCATAGGGATTAGGTGGCAATCAATTAATATAACTTATTTTCATTTCACTTCTGTGAGCACGTAATTTTTTCCCTATATGAATTACCCTTATATATTCAAAACAAAATAATTTTTTCAGTGTTTGCAATTCTGTAGATTTTTGTGGTATTTTCCGTTAATTTTGTTCATTTTTGTCTGCGCATATAATTCGTAAAAAATACAAAAATAGTGCATCTGCATTTAGGACAAAATTTTATATTTTTTTTAGGTTAATTATTTAACTAATGTTACAAAGAATGAAACAAAATACCAAAAATAGTTCATATTGCATTTTTACTCTTTAATTTCGAATTTTGTGGGTTTTCTTCTAAATTAGGAGTTAATTAATTTTGTAAATACTATGCTTGAGTAATTAATATTGCTGATAGGTTAAGTTAGTTTTATAATTTAATTTAGGTTTTATTTTTAAATTTGGAAAAAGGAAAAGAATTTAGAAGTAATTGGATTTAAAAACAAAGGCAAGGAAAAGGAATAATAAAAAAGGGGGCTGAGGCCATTTAGGCTGATTTAATTCCATTTGCCCAGGACTAAGTGATTTTCTGTGATTGAAAACCGTCAAAACTCCCAAATACCCGGCCCAATCACTCAAAACCTGGTCTGCCTCTTCCCCTATTAACCCAAACGACCCCGTTTTCCCTTAAGAAATCAGGACCGTCGAGGTTCCAAGTTCGGACGGTGGGGAAGCTGGGGTCTCTAAGTATATTAGTGTCCAAACGCCCTCCCCCACCCCCATCTATCATCTCTCACCACCCCTACAGAAACCTATTAGCACCACCCTCAGAACACCGCCTGCCACCCGCCGGAAATCGCCAGTGTCCAACCTCCCTCAAATTTACACCATAGCTCTGTCTCCCCTCCCTCATGCCCCTACCACACTCCTTTCCCCTCAAATTCCATTGGAACGTGTCAAATCATCCAAACCTTAGGGCGCCGCCCTCAAATCCTACACCACAACCGGCGACGCCACCTCCTTCCCTCACTAAAATAACACCCCATAACCACCATCACCCCCTCGTTCAAAATCCCCACTCTGTTTGCTTCGAATCCCCCCGGAAATTCTCGAATTTCAGATTGAAAGTAAACCCTAAAAACTCCAAATATCCCCAAATCGTCAAGCTCAACGAATGATTAGGGTCGGAACTGGCTTTGCTCACCTGTTCTTGACAAGAACACACGATTAGGGCCAATTCCGACTCAAAATCAAAGGTTTGAACTCAGGTCCAGCCTGTCATCCGTCTGACTCTATTAGGTATTTCAGTCATGGTTTTCTTTCATCTTTTTTGTTTTATTCTCATTCTTACCTTCTTCTGTTTCTCTCCTTTTCTTTCTTATGTTTTTAAAAAATCATTCTGTATGCATGTTAATTCTAGTTTATTTTTTATCCAGCATATTTTGTTAGTTTGTTTGATTCTGTTGTTTGATTTCACCCCAGTTTCCTCCTATTTTGTTTTAATTGGAATCCCTGGCTTTAGGAGTTCATGTAACACCGATTGGCCATTTTATTAGGTTTTCTATTTCGTTTTTATTTATCAAATGGGCTCTGTCAACAGAGGCCCAAAGAAGGGGGGTCAGTCAGGGTTTGTAAGCCTAGGTTTTGGGTTGATTGTTGGACTGACCTGACCCATACCTGGTTCATGAAAGTAATTAGTAAACATTGGAAGGGTAGTTTAGGGAGAAGGATTTAGAGAATCTTTAGTAACAAAAATAGAAAGCTTCTAGTGGGGTTTTTTAATTAAATTTCAGAACTGTGGTAGGTTAGCTTGGGTAACAAGTCAAAAATTGAAGTATTTTTAAGCTAAAAATAAAATTAAAGAGGGGGGCAGAGTACAAAATAAAAATATGAAGGTTGCCCGAATCCCTTGCCTATAAAGGCACCCCAAACTTGCCTTGCAAGGCAGATGGGAGGAGCTAAAAAAAATTCAGAAAAATAGTCGACCAAATAGTTACTGTTCCATTGGATTTTGAGTGAATTTCAACTTCTTTCAACTTCTAAAATATTCTCTGAATAGCTTCAGAGTGGAAATGGATTAAGTTCAATATGAGTCTGTGTGTTTTAGAAGGAGTTTTAGTCTGGAGTTGTGTTGAAATTACTATTCCATCGAATCCTTTTTGTGGTATCCTCAACTTCTGACTCCTCAATTAGTCGCTGAGTTACTTGGGTTGAGATGATTTAAGTTTGGTATCCTAAAAGCTGGGTTTGAAGTTTTGTTGTGGATTTGTAACTGCTAAACATCAGTTTTTGGTTCAAAACTGTTTCATGGTTGTTTGTGCTGGTAAATTACTGCTGAACTTACCCCTTCAATTGCTGAGCTTCTATAATTGTTTTGGCTGTTCCAGGTACATATCTCTTGACATATGTAGTCTGATGCTCAAGTTGAAAGTGAAAACAAAAGTAATGGAATGTTTGGAGTTCTGATGTTCAGTTGTGCTTACTGTTCATATGTTGATTGTTATTTGAATTTTTCTTTTATACAAGCTAGCTTGTTATACTGAATATTAAGGCTGCTTATGTTTTATAGTATGCACAATAGGTGAATCATGTTGAGTAGAATTAGTAGCAGTTTATCTAGATTGAATGCTTTCGATTGTTGAATTATGTAGATTCCCCTATTTTGTTTTGTAGATGCAGGTTTAGTATTGCCTTCTAATAGTTTTGTTAGATGTACTAATTGAATTCTTGACAGTCATGAAGCCTAGAAATTTGGAAAGACTAATTGTAGGATAATATAGATTTTTCGTGTGTTTCAAAGGTTTATTATCATGCTTGAAATGTTAATTAAGCTTTAAGTTTAGGTATCATGTAAGTATGTTCAGATTTTGCATGCGATTTGAATTTGTGCTATTCTACTATTAACTGGAATTTCAGTAGCTATTCTTTATTTAATTGGATTCCTTGGTAGTTTGAATATAATTTTTCAGACTCATTGAGTTCTATTTCATCGCATTATTTAAAATTAGTTTGATGCTTACTTATAGTTAATTTAATTTTAATTTTCTGGAACCTTTTGAAGCACTGTTAGTCTACTAATCATTCATGTGTATTGAATCTTAAGACTGAGTTGTAGTATGGCCCAGTTTCTTTAAAGTGCAATTCTGCTGATGGTGTTTGTTCTTTTGGGCTTCAATTGAGCCCAGATTCCCTTCAATGTGATGGAGTCGAATAAGCAGCTTCATGAACAGACAAGCATTTGAAACTAAAAATTACTATTGTTGTATCATCATTGCAATTCTAGCTGGTCAATTAAGATTCGAGACATGTGAGAGTGCATCATTTTGAACGTTTGGATTGTCAAAGTTTTCTGGGCCTCGTGTTTTTCCGGTCAAATTCATGAGGTTTCCATATTGGGTTTGTTCTTTGGACCCAATTCTGTTTGGAAGGATGGTTGCTGCCATGGTTGGCCCTAAACCACCCCATAT
The DNA here is from genome assembly GCA_026770625.1 of Nicotiana glauca. NCBI lineage: Eukaryota > Viridiplantae > Streptophyta > Magnoliopsida > Solanales > Solanaceae > Nicotiana > Nicotiana glauca. Next base: position 20,855 of record MU692490.1, read on the forward strand.
GATTTGGTGGTTCGTTTCATTATAACTGGGTTGCTGACTAACAAGAATAAATCGGACCTCAATTTAGATTACACCTCGCGTAGTGCTGGCCCTGTGTTTCATAACCTGAATCTGAGCTTAAACTTAGGAGTGATTATAATCTTTAAGATTTATTTTGTTAGCCTAATTAGTGGAGGTGTTTCATAATGAACAAGTAGTTTATGGCCCTCCGAGCTTTAGTTTGAATACCTTTACTTTTAAAAATGGAATTGAGGTGCGCCGCATCGAATAAATGCGTGTCCTCGTCTAATTACTTCCTTTAAATTACTTAGAGCTCGAGGCGTGACATTTAGAAAATTTTCATGGCCCTCGCAAAGTTAAAACGCGTAGTTGCTTTAGGTGCGTTGTTTTAATAACTTACCTTCCTAAACTCGGGTGCGCATTTATGCGACCCAAATCCAAATCTCAATGTTGGATAAAATGTGTTGCGGACTGAGGGTGCATTTATGCGATGCGGTTTGAAACATATTTTAAACGACGTTGCAATCTTCCTTTAATTAATTATATAAAAGCGGTTAACAAGTAAAAATTGTACATAGGTTCAAAATATTTTAAAATCAGATAATTTAGCTAATTATAACAGTTGAGCGACCGTGCTAGAACTACGGAACTCAGGAATGCCTAACACCTTCTCCCGGGTTAACAGAATTCCTTACCTGAATTTCTGGTTCGCAGACTGTAATACATAGTCAATCTTTTCCTCGATTCGAGATTTGAACCGGTGACTTGGGACACCATAATCTCCCAAGTGGCGACTCTGAATTCTTTAAATACATAAATCCTGTTTCGATTGTCCTTTAATTGGAAAAACTCCCTTATATACTATCCTTTGGGGTGGTGTAGTAAAAAAGGAGGTGTGACAGCTCTGGCGACTCTGCTGGGGAGCAAGAACCCAGAACTTCGGTTCAGGGTTCGAGAATTTGAGCTTGGAATAGTTGTTGTATTTGGCTTTGTTTATTATCTGATTTTATTACATGTTTGGACCTAATGTGATAGATGTTGCTTTTTACCGTTTTGATATTATTTGAACTGTATATATAAACTGCTACGAAACCCTTCTTTTCTCCGTCCTGAGGAGTGCAAGATGGTCGTGACTTCTTTATGTTAGTGTCATATCCCAAATAGGGCGAGGCTCGGACAAGTTGCAAAGCCAGAGGATATTTTGTTTACCGGTACGCAACCCCTCCCAGCTCAAGTTGTCCGCTTGGGTAAGCCAGGTCTACAACAAATAAACCTAGGTTTTAAACCTAGAATAACTTAGCCTCCTGCCGGATCTCTAGTAGGAACGCTTATCTGCATCATGTGCATTTGACTTAGGGGCTTCAATACAGGGGTTGGGTCCGTCTAGGACAGGTGTACCCAAAATAATAGACTATCCTGATGCATCCTGCTTGTGCATTTATCTACTTTGGATTTGCATGCTGACCAGCTTTTAAATCAAAGGGGAGAGTTTGAGAAAGAAAATAGCAGTGTGAGGGTTAAGAGAGGTAATCACCTATTTCGAAAGAAAAACCCAATGTCCAAATGGTACTGAAACTCTGCCGAATTTTTGAGAAAAATGAAAAAAAAAGAGAAGGAAAAGTTTTTGTTTTCAAAAATAGTTGGTTTTATTTTATTTGCTCGAACTACGCTAGTTTGATTCTCACAGGGTGTGGGATACGCAGGCAACCCCCATCGGGTCCAGCTTCCTTTTTGAAAAATTAGCCCAAAAAGAACAAAATTTTATTTTTTATAAGTAAGGTAATGCCATTCTTGTCAAAATAGCTGAATGTCCCTAAAAGGGCGCCGGAAGGCTGTTTTTGCAAGAACAACCACCTTTGGTTATTTTTTTTAATTTTTTTGCCAGTTAGCAGGGACAGCTTTAAAATCTTCTTCCCCGAAGTGCTGAAAGGCCATATTTGCAAAAACTGGGCTTTAGTTGAAATTAAGTTTTTGAAAAATGGTGTTATTTTTCTTGAGTCAAAATGAATCATAGTTTTTCTCTTAATTAAAGTCACATTAATAAATGTGCAGAATGACCATGGGTTAAGGTTTGCCAGTAACAATTATGAATAAGATCCCTTTGGAATTGCATATGTGGTGGGAGGATTTGGGTAAATCAGAGCAAGATAAGGTCAAGCTGCATTTGGGAGGTCTCACCAGTTTGCTGAAGATAATGCCTATGGCAAACGTCATAAAGGCATTGGTTACGTTTTGGGACCCATCTCACAACATCTTGCACTTTTTGGATTTTGAACTCACACCCACCTTAGAATAGATAGCAGGCTATATAGGAAGTACTGAAGGTCTAAGGCATAAGTATTTGATCGCTCCAAGGGCCATTAACACTCACAAATTCATAGATATGCTAAAGATAAGCAAGGGAGTCCCATATTCCGAGTTGGAGGATGGTTTTTCCACTCTACATTTTATATACCAGAGATACGGGCATGTACGAGGATTCAACAATCCGGAAAGCCGGGTTTGTAGCAAAGGGAACTGCGCAAAATGGGATGCGCATAGGCGTTTCACTTTTATGGTAGCTTTCTTAGGTCTTGTGGTGTTTCCCTGGAAAGATGGAAATATTGATTTGCGGGAGGCAGGAGTCGTTAAAGTTTTGATTACCAATGCCAAAAGCACCCTTGCCCCTATGATAGTATCTGAGATATACTGAGCTCTCAGTGCTTGTAAAGCTGGGGCAGATTTCTTCGAGGTATGCAATTTGCTATTACAGATGTGGATGATTGAGCACCTGTGTCACCGCCGTCAGTATATGGGTTATTGGTCCGCTGAGAAAAGTTGCATTGAAGAAATTTGACACAAGGATTTCAGGGTTCAAGTTGCCAGAAGGGTTTGGATATTGGGTATCCCGCCTTCGCTCCATCACTGCGGGATGTATAGAAAGGACATTAAGTTGGCTTCCTGTTGAAGAAATTGTGTATATGCCCGCTACTGGTCCTTACTTCCGTTTAATGGGCCTTCGAGGCATTCAGTCGTACGCTCCATACCGTGTGATGAGACAGTTGGGATGGTGTCAGGTAGTGCATCTAGATGAAGATCTTAGCATTCATGCGGTCGAGGTTAGCTCCAACGGCCAATTTGAGGAAACAATTTGTTCTATTTAGAACAAATGCCAGTACTTGACAGCAAACACTCGAGTACATGACCTATCTAGAGGTGAGGTCTCACCTGCCTATCTTACCTAGTATAGAAAGAAGAACACTGTAAGAGCTGAACCAAAAAAACTAGACAAAAAGCCTCACATTCAAGAATTCATTGAGGCATCGCAAGAACAGTGGGCTTGGTTGACCAAGGAGAAAGAGTACAGGGCCAAAATAGGAGAGCTGGAAAATCAGGTTTGGGACCTTCAGTTTGAAAATAGTCTGCAAGTCGCGGTTGAAGAGGGTGAAAAGAGGATACTAGCCAAAGAAAATGAAGCCCTTCGAGCTCAAATTCGAGAAATGAAAATAGCAGCCAAAAATCCCGCCAGGACTGTAAAGGATGAAAAAATTATAAATAACCTTAGGCAGAAAGTGGATGATTATGGTTTTGATTTGAACAAAGCGGAGAACGAATTGGCCAGGGCTCGAACACAACTGGCTAAGAATATGGAAGAACGAGCATGCCTGGTTAGGCAGTTTAAAGAGTAATACGACAATGAGGTTGCAGGGTTAAAGAAAAGGGTCATCACTGTCGATAACAAAATGATCAAACAACCCAAGGATTTTAAATCTGAAAGGGAACATTGTTATGATCTTGTGGCTCAGATGGAGGAAGAGGTGCAACAGTTGCAAAATCAACATCTCCATGACACTCAGGTATAAGAAGCCCATAATCGGCAGGTCAGGGCTCTGCTTCAAGAAAAGGGTAGGATCAGAGAGAGGATCAGGGCCATTGCCGATTATATTGTTGTGAAGTGCCAAGCATGTGAGGATATGACCCGCACCACTTTCTTCGTAGCAGTGATGACATTTGTCTGGAAAATAATGAGTGATTTGGAAAGGTTCCAAGGGGATCTTGCAGATAGGCCCGCGGCGAGGCCGAATGATGCTCCGCGGGCCCAAGGAGTTTTCGAGGCATTAAAGTATTCATGATTTTTTTGAGTCTGTACTTTTTTGCTCTTGATGTCTGTCAGTTAAGTTTGAGTCTATTAGTTCTTTGAGTCTGTATTTTCATCTTTTTAGAGTCTGTCAATTGCTTTTGAGTCTTGAATTTTTTGAGTCATTGTAATCAAGTGTTTGCTTTATGAAAATTGAAAATCCCAAAATATTTTTGTTATTTATTTTTCCTTTATATCCCCCAAGAACTACGCTTGGTCTGATTCATGCGGGGTCATGATACGTAGGCAATCTCCATAGGGTTTGACCGTAACCAAATAAGAAAAAGAAAAAAAAGGAAAAACAAGAGAGGAAAAGCAAAGAAAAAGAGAGAAAATAAGAAACCGAGAGAAAGAAAAAATGGCAAAACAAGAGGGAGGAATGAGAGGATAAAAACAAAGAAAAAGCAAAGGCAAGAATGAGAAAAGAAAACAAGGAAAAGAAAAGAAAAGGAAACAGAAGTTGCCAATGGAAATAAGGCAAGCCGGGATGACGCATGTGACCGATCAAAGGCATAATAGAAACGGTTAACTTATTAGGTGCATTCATTCCCCAAAATGTGCGGTTACAAATTTGTTAAAGCCCTAACTGCTAACAAAGTTGTTGTTGATGTATTGAGTCTAGGTAGGTGGTTAGTTGATTGGCATTCTGGCAACTCACTCCTACAATACCCGATCTAAGGACAAGCGGAACATGGCCAACCAAGAACTAGAGGCGAGTATCGTCGATCCGTCAAGAGAGGTGGAAGAATTGGATGTTAATGTGATAAAAGAAGAGATGCGTAAGTTAAAGCAACAAATGGCTGAAATGTACCAGGCCTGGTCAGAGGGGCATCCACCGCCGGCTTATCCCACCAACCCTACTTATATCCCACCATTGGCTCAACCTCAGGATCCTCCTACTGTGAATTCATCCCCAGCCTTTCCCACCTACCAACAGTGCTATGGCACCACCTCCCAAACAACACCAGCTCCACCGCCCAAACAAGTCTCATACCCTCCTCCACCAATCACTCCTGTTTTTGTGGCACATCTACCTGCTGCATTACACTGATCTTTAAGTGGGCCTCTGTTCCAGACTTACGACAACCACTATTATCGCCCAGAACCTACCTTCAAAGCGCCAAAACCATGTTCTTACACTCCTCATTTTGATCTCTCGGCAGAAACTGAGAAGCCTCCTAAGAATCCCGAGCAGGAGGAGATGACTAGGAAAGTCAAGAGCTTGGAGCAATCTTTCAGGAATATGCAGGGGCTAGGTGGTCAAGTAAGTGTGGCATATAAAGACCTATTTTTTTTTCCTGGATGTTCAATTACCAGGAGGGTATAAGATGCCCAAATTTGACTTGTACAACGAGCATGGTGATCCAGTGGCACATCTGAGAAGTTTTTGTAGCAACATGACAGGAGCAGGCGGGAGAGATGAATTATTGTTGGCGTATTTCAGTCAAAGTTTAAGTGGCTCAGCTTTGGAATGGAACACCCGACAAGATCATGGTCGGTGGTACACTTGGGACGATCTAGCCCAGGCGTTTGCTTGCCATTTTCAGTATAATCTTGAAATCATTCCGGATCGCCTATCATTGACAAGGATTGAGAAAAGGCCCGGTAAGATTTTTAGAGAATATGGCTTCCGTTGGAGAGAGCAAGCAGCGAGGGTCGACCCTTCGATTAAAGAGAGTGAAATGGTTGATTACTTATTGCAGGCCTTAGAGCCCACTTATTTCGGTCACTTGGTGTCAGTAGTAGGGAAATCCTTTAATGAAGTGGTAAAAATGGGAAGCATGGTAGAGGAAGGTCTCAAATCTAACAAAATCATGAGTTATTAAGCAATCAAGGTGACCACCCAGGCCATTCAACGCGGCACTGGAGATGTCTTGGGAAAGAATAAGAAAGAGGACGTTGCAATAATTGATTCAAGAGCTTTGTCCAGGGTCCTATCACCTTACTATAACCAGCCTCGACCCCACCAACAAACTTACCCCCACACTCCATATGGCCCACCATAACACTATTACCCACCACCAGATCCCGACATCTCTGTCCATCATGCTCAAACATACACTCAATCCCTAGCCCACGCACAATAGCGTGAACAAACCCCACAGAATACCTACCCAGCTCAACAAAATACCTTTCTACCCCCAAGAGCCTACAGAAACCCCCTGGAGCAAGTTTCCGACCAAATCAACCCTTCAAGAATGAGAGGTTGCAAAAGCAGAAGACTTTCACCCCATTAGGAGAATCATATACTAGCCTATCCCGCAGACTGAGATAGTTGGGTATGTTGAATCCGATTAAGCCTAAGCTGCCAAATCCCCCTCCGAGGAATCTTGACCACTCGGTGAGTTGTGAATATTTTTGGGGGCTCCAGGGCAAGACGCAGGGAAATGCTGAAAATTTAAAATAGCTACTCAAGAGCTCATTGATACCCATCGGATCGAGGTTAAAGCCCCGGAAGCGCCCAATATCAACCAGAATCTGTTATCGGCCCATTATGAGACAAATATAATTAAGATAATGCATAAAGGAGGAGAGATTAAGAAGACCTCGTAGACTGTAATGATGATCAGGTCCAGTAAAGTTATGCCGAGTGAAAAGTCAACTAGTGGGAAGTCGTTGATCGAGGTGAAAGGAACAGACAGTAAACCAATTGTGGTAATTGAGAAAGAGTCCTCAAGAGGGGTTGCAGTAAAATTGGGAACAACAAAAGTGGTGGTACCATGGATAGCAAACGAGCTTGTTGTAATCATGGAAGATGATCGCACAGAGCCTGTTATTATCAAATCAGTGACTCAGCTACCAATAGTCAACAACAAGGGCGTGACCGCGAGGAGATGCTTTGCCCCCGAGGAGTTAAGAAAAGCCAAAACCTCTGAAGATAACCCAGTGTTAGTGAAGAAAGCTGTGATCGAAGAAGAAGCAGAAGAGTTCTTGAGGAAGATGAAAGTGCAGGACTATTCTATTATAGAGCAGTTGAGGAAGACCCCTGGTCAGATCTCATTGCTCTCATTGGTAATCCATTCGGACGAGCACCGCGGGGCATTGATGAAAATCTTGAACGAGGCCCACGTTCCTGACAAGATCTCTGTAAACCTTCTGGAAAACATAGCAAACAAGATTTTTGAGGTAAACAGAGTTACTTTTTCGGATGATGAATTGCCCACAGAGGGTACTGAGCATAATAGAGCCCTTTATCTTACAGTGAAGTGCAAAGATTCCGTGGTTACCCGGGTAATGATTGATAATGGGTCCAGCGCAAACATTTGCCCTCTCTCCACTATGGACAAATTGAAAGTGGACAATGAAAGAATTCACAAGAATAGTATTTGTGTTTGGGGGTTCGATGGTGGAGGGAAAGATTCAGTCGAGGACATAGTGCTGGAGCTGACAATAGGGCCAGTTGAATTTACTATGGAATTTCAAGTGCTGGATGTGGCGGTTTCTTACAATATTTTGCTGGGACGACCCTAGATTCATGCCTCCAAGGCAGTGCCATCTACCCTGCAGCAGATGGTTAAATTTTAGTGGGACAGACACGAAATTATGGTGCACGGTGAGGATAATCTGTATGCCCTGAGTAATGCCATTGTACCTTTCATCGAAGTAGAAGACGACAAGGTTTTGTGGGTCTATCACGTCTTTAACATGGTATCAGTCAAGAAGATCCCATAGGGGAAAAGCATTCCGGTTCCTAAGGTAATGGCTGCATCAGTCATGGTGGCGTCGGAGATGTTGAAGAATGGCTTCGTACCTGGCAAGGGTTTGGGTGCTCCTATGCAAGGCATCATACAGCCAGTGTCTCTTCCCAAAAACTTGGATACCTTTGGTTTAGGATTTAATCCCATAACTGCGGATGTTAGAAGAGCCCAAAAGTTGAAGCAGAGGGTGTGGGTCCTTCCAAAGCCCATCCCGCGGCTGTCCAGATCATTTGTCACACCTAGTGCCAGAAAGCACCCGGTATCAACAGTTCCTAGTTCATTGATTGATGTTGATGGAGATTTGGATAAGGAGTTTGAGAGGTTGTTCAATGATGTGAATATGGTGGAAGCTGGACAGGGTTCGAGCAAGGCGGATGAGCATTTTATGGGGCCCAGTGCAAAAATCAACAATTGGGAAGTTACTCATCTTCCTACTCGGAGGGAGTCTGGGTAGTCGGCTTTGATTTTTTCTTTCAGTTTAATCTGGATTATTTCCAAGGTTGTAATTCAGATTCTATGTTCCGTCCATTTAGATGTGTTAAACTTTGTTATCCTTAAATTTCAATGAAATGCAATTTCCCTTCTTTTTCTTTCCTAATAGTTTTTAATTTCTTTCTTTTACAGTCCTTTTTATGCTGGTTTCAGTGACGTGACATGCATGAGGAATCTCTGACCCAATCTTAAATGCCAATCTAATTTTAAAATAATAAAAAAAAAAGATTAAGTGTGATGATGAAGTGGAATATGATAATGATGAGGCTTTTGAAGAGATCAGTAAAGAATTAAGTCATTTTGAAGAAAAAACCAAACCTAAACTGAATGATACAAAAGCAATCAACTTAGGGAATAAAGATAATGTCTAGGAAACTAAAATAAGTGTCCATCTTGAACCACATCTCAGAGAGGAGATAATTAAAGCATTGTTCGAGTACAAAGATATTTTTACATGGTCATATGATGACATGCCGGGTCTAAGAACTGACTTGGTGGTTCACTAATTGCCCACTGACACGGCATTTCCCCTGTCAACCAGAAGCTGAGGAAATTTAAAACTGATATGAGTGTAAAGATCAAAGAAGAGATCACCAAGCTGTTTGATGCAAAAGTCGTTTGGGTCACGCGGTATCCCACATGGTTAGCCAATGTTGTGCCTGTACCAAAGAAGGATTGTAAGCCTAGGGTGTGTGTTGATTACCGTGATCTCAATACGGTGAGTCCAAAGGATAACTTCCCACTACCAAACATCCACATATTAATTGATAATTATGCAAAACACGAGATTGGTTCTTTTGTGGACTGTTATGCGGGCTATCACAAGATCTTAATGGGTGAGGAAGATGCAAAAAATACAGCATGGGGAACGTACTGCTACAGGGTCATGCCATTTGGTTTGAAAAATGCTGGGGCAACCTACATAAGGGAAATGACAACCATATTCCACAACAAGATACACAGGGAGATCGAGGTCTATGTTAATGATGTAATTATAAAGTCCAGGAAGCAGTCTGACCACAACAGGGATCTGAGAAAGTTTTTCCAAAAGCTTCGCAGGTACAATCTTAAGCTCAATCCTGCAAAGCGAGCTTTCGGTGTTTCATCGAGAAAATTGTTGGTATTTATAGCCAGCCGTCGAGGTATTGAGTTGAACCAATCAAAAATCAAAGCTATAAAATAATTTCCACCTCCGAAGAACAAAACTGAGGTGATGCGTTTGTTGGGGAGGTTGAATTACATCAGCAGTTTTATTGCTCGGCTTGCGACAACTTGTGAGCCTATCTTCAAGCTATTAGAGAACGATGATACGGTCAAGTGGAAAGACGAGTTTCGAGAAGCATTTGATAAGATAAAGGGGTATTTGTCAAACCCACCTGTATTGGACCCGCCAGAACCAGGGAGGCCTTTGATTCTGCATTTGACAGTTTTGGACAATGCATTTGGTTGTGTGTTGGGACAGCATGACATCACCGATAGGAAAGAGCAGGCCATATACTATGTCAGCAAGAAGTTCACAGCTTATGAGGTCAAGTATACTCAGCTTGAGAGGACGTGGTGCACCCTAACTTGGGTAGCACAGAAGTTGAAACATTACCTGTCATCTTATACTACTTAGGTCATCTCTCGGTTAGATCCATTGAAGTATATCTTTCAGAAGCCTATGCCCACAGAGAGGCTCGCCAAGTGGCAAATCTTGCTCTTAGAATTTGACATTGTCTATGTGACCCAGACTGCGATGAAAGCTCAGGCATTGGCTGACCATTTGGCCGAGAATCCGGTGGATGAAGAATATGAACCTTTGAACACATATTTCCCTGATGAAGAGGTAATGCATGTTAACGAGTTGGAACAAGTTGAGAAGCCACGATGGAAACTTTTTTTTGATGGGGATGCTAATATGAAAGGTGTTGGGATAGGAGCGGTACTCATTTCTGACGTAGGGCAACACTACCTTGTCACGGCTCAGCATCGTTTCTATTGTACTAATAACATGGCCGAGTATGAGGCATGTATCTTGGGTTTGAGGTTAGTTGTAGACATGGGGTCCAGGAAGTCTTGGTCATGGGTGATTCGGACCTTCTGGTACACCAGATTCAAGGAGAATGGGAAACACGGGATTTGAAGCTTATATCGTACCGACAATGTTTGCATGATCTTTGTTAATGGTTTCAATCAATAGAGTTCAAGCACATTCCGAGGATTCATAATGAGGTTGCTGATGCTTTGGCTACTTTGGCGTCAATGTTGCATCATCCAGATAAGGCTTATGTGGACCCTTTACAGATTTAGGTTCGCGATCAGCATGCTTACTGTAATGTGGTGGAAGAAGAACTTGATGGTGAGTCGTGATTCCACGATATCAGAAAATACATCAGAATGGGAGTGTATCCGGTACGGGCCACATGTGATCAAAAGAGAACAATTCGGTAGTTGGCAAGTGGATTTTTCTTTGGTGGAGGGGTATTATACAAAAGAACTCCAGATCTTAGGCTGTTGAGATGCATAGATGCGAGACTATCATGACCGAAGTCCATTCAGGAGTCTACGGACCGCATATGAGCGGGTACGTGTTGGCAAAGAAGATTCTCCGAGTAGGTTATTATTGGCTTACTATGGAGCGAGATTGTATCAGTTTTGTGCGCAAGTGTCATCAGTGTCAAGTGCATGGAGATTTGATTCACTCTCCGCCATTGGAATTGCACACAATGTCTGCACCATGGCCTTTTGTTGCGTGGGGCATGATGTCATTGGGCCAATTGAGCCAGCAGCATCAAATGGCCATAGGTTTATTCTGGTGGCCATTGACTATTTCACCAAGTGGGTTGAAGCCAAAACATTCAAGTCTATATACAAGAAATTGGTGGTCGATTTTGTGCATTCAAATATCATTTGTCGATTCATGATACCAAAGGTGATCATTACAGACAATAGGGATAATCTCAATAGTCATATGATGAAAGGGGTATGTCAGTAGTTCAAGATTACACATTGCAATTCCACCCCTTACCGCCCCAAGGCAAATGGAGCAGTTGAGGCGGCCAACAAGAATATAAAGAAGATACTTCGGAAGATGGTGGAGGGTTCTAGACAGTGGCATGAAAAGCTACCTTTTGCATTGCTAGGTTATCGCACTACTGTTTGTACTTCAGTAGGAACGACTCCGTATTTGTTGGTGTATGGCACAGAGGTAGTGATACCCGTAAAAGTGGAGATCCCATCCCTTCGGATTGTCGCATAAGACGAAATTGATGATGACGAATGGGTCAAGACCCACCTGGAACAATTGAGTTTGATCGATAAGAAACGATTGGCAGCAGTATGTCATGTCCAGTTATATCAACGAAGAATGGCAAGAGCATATAATAATAAGGTGCGTCCATGAAAGTTCAAAGTGGTCAGCAAGTGTTGAGACGTATTCTTCCACATCAGGTTAAGGCCAAAGGAAAGTTCTCCCCAAATTGGCAAGGGACGTTCATCGTGACGAGAGTGCTGTCCAATGGTGCTTTGTATTTAACAGATATAGAAGGCAAGTGCGTTGAAATGGCTATCAATTCTGATGCGGTCAAGAGATATTATGTATGATCTTCTTTGGTTTAATTGTATTTGTTTGTACTTGGCATGTTTTGAAGATTGGAATGACGAAGGCATTTTGTTCTGCTATCTAAATACTTTATCCCTTGTTCCCCCTTTGAGCCTTGTTTATTTCCTTTCATATCCTTCTTTTGGATTTAGTAGCAAAGATCAGAAGTACAAGTGTGAAACATAAGCAAAAGAAAGAAATAAAAAGAAAGAGAAAATAAAAAGAAAGAAAAAGAAGAAGAAAAAATAAACAACAAAAGAGAAAATGAAGAAAGAAAAGAAAGAAAGAGAAAATGGAAGAAGAAGAAAAAGGAAAACTCACAACAAAAAAGTAATTTCTATGATATGAACTACGTTCGACCTGATTCCTTTTAAGGATACGTAGGCAGCCTCACGGCTCAGTCCCATCCAAATAAAAATCCAAAAGTCCCCAAGCAAGAAAATGGGGCAGAAGTTGCAGTTGTTATAAGAAATCTGATTTTGAAAGTTGTAATTTTAAACCCATATGAATTTTTTTTGAGCCTTTAATACCCTTTCTTTCTAACATTATCCAAAAGCCCACGTTACTGTCCAAAGAAAGACCTTTTGATCAGTCTTCAAAAATTGCCAAGTCGAGCAGGAAAAGGTGATTCATATCAGGGGCAACACTCTGGTCTAAGCGGGAAAAGTAATGAAAATGAGAGAGTCTATTGGTGAAAACCCTCACGGTCACCGTAAGGCGGCGGGAGTTGAGAGAAATCAAAATGAGAGAGTCTTATGGGTGAAAACCCTAACGAGAACCGTAAGGCGACGGGAGTTGAGAGAAACCTAAATGAGAGAGTCTTATTGGTGAAAATCCTCTCGGGCACCTTAAGGCAAAAGTGAGTTGAGACAAATCAAAAGTGAGATAGTCTTATTGGTGAAAACCCTCATGGGAACCTTACGGCGAAAGTGAGTTGAGAAGTAAACAAATGAAAGAGGCATGTGGGTAAAAATCGTTCAGGACACCGCAGGATGAACAATGTTAGGGTTTGGGTGAAGAACCCAAGTTACGGAATTCTGGGGCAACAAAGTATGGCATTTAAATATTGATTGGTTGGATGGACTGGGCTGGTTAATCCAAAATGCATGTCATAATCAATGGTACCACTTGTTCCACTCAGATATGTTTCTTTTCCTTTTCCCATTTTAGCAACTCATCCGGTTTTGGATTTTCTTTATCCTTAACTCTTAAGGTCATTACATTTCATTTCTTTTGGGTTTTTGTTTCTCTAAAATGTTCTAATGTCAGTCTTGTCCAAAGCAAATAATAAAGGATTTCAAAGCTCACTACCAGCTTCCAGAAATGCAAAGCATAGTGTGGCCAGAACGTACCAAAGATAACATGATGTAAAGTGGGATACAAGGAATCATATGAAGCTTTATTGGTGGAATGATTTGGTAGTGTCATGGGAGATGCGAAGGTTCAGATAAAGGTGTCAGAGATGTGTAAGGCCCCGGAAAATTTTGCTAAGTAATTTAGGATTTTGTAGTGTCATGCAGGCTTATTATAATATGTTTATATGCTATTAACATGGTGGTCATAAATTGTATTTGGTATATATGTGTATTAATCTTATGTTAAGTAATTTGGGGTCCAAGGAAAGGCCTAAGTATAAGAAAAATTGGAAAAGTCCATTATAGGATAAGATTTCAAATTTGTTCGCACAAGCCCCCCACTTTGAACGAGCATATCTAAATATCAAGAAGATTTTGGGTGATGGATAACCTATCAAATTAAAGGTCACTGAGTCTAGTTTCTAACTCTTCAAACCGTTTGTCATTTGGATATTCCTACACAAAGTTATGATCAAATTACCGAAGGCTGGAAAAACGTGATCATGTGTCAAATCTGGGATCGGAGAATCACAATGCGGTCCGCATTTTTTATCTGCGATCGCGTATCTGATCGCAGACTGGGTCAGTGTAGCCCTTTTTTGGGCAGTGATTATGCGACGCATCTGCATCCCGCATACCCATTTTGCGGTCCGTTCTGCGATCGCATAGTTGACATCGGAGGGTTAATTTTTTAATTCTCATAACCCGACCCCATTTTGATATATAGCCTTTGGGGCTTCATTTGGGGCCATTTCCTACTGATTTTAGAGAGAGGTGAGAGTATTTTAGAGAGAGAAGGAGGAACCGAACATTTAAATCATCCAAACCTTGCATCAATCTTCAAGAATCAAAGAACCCATTCACAAGATCTTCATCTAAGAGGTAAGATTCTATACCCTAGGTTTTAATTTCGAGTTTGGAGTATAAGATGGGTT